>OU964979.1:1742500-1992500 GCA_918808275.2 Dolichovespula sylvestris
ACATAACGAAATCAATCGTTAATTTGTTGACAGTGGCTCTCAAGCGACTCGATGATCTGGATGGTTCGGTCGAAGACTTGGACGAGGCTAACTCCTTGTAACCCCAAGATCCATCAATAGCGGCGATCGATTACGCCGTGATCCTTGAAGCTGGAACGTTTAACGTTACAGAGTCATCGGACGTAGTGTCGTCCCTGAACGACGTTATGGCCGTAATCGCCGTCGACCCCGAGGTAATTACGATTCGTTTTTTCAAATTTACCCTTCGCGGACTCGAGATTTTGATCACGTTTCACCCACCCTTTAAAAACACGCGAGCGAAAGAGGATCTCAATATTTTTAGAGAGAGACATGTAAAAATAGAACCGTTGTTTTTGTTCGCTCGTTTTTCTATTTTTTGTTATTTCATCCTTCTCTTTCTTTATTTTTCATCTCACTTTACTACTCTTCGATTTTATATTTTCTTCTTTTTTCGGAATATTGTATCGCGTAAATACGTAACGCGTTCTATCGAGTTGAAATTTATTGCATTGGATGGACACTAAAATATAATGTCTTTCTTTTACGTAGTGTGTGTGTGTGTGTGTGTGTGTGTGTGTGTGCAAACACGAATATTCGCTCATAGTATACTTCGCCCAAGAGAATGATAATATTTAAGTAATGATTAGTTTGTAAGTGAACTTTTGTTTTGTTTTTTTTTTTTTTTATTTCTTTCTTCATATCGTCGCTTTTAACCTTCCTTATTGTTTATTTCACGTCGTCGCGATATCGTTGGTTCATTCGTTCTTCGTTAATTTTCTCGAGAACGACAGAAAATAAGATTCTTTCTTTAATTCCGTTTATGTAAGCATTGATGTGTTCACATGTGCGAGAAAAAAAAAAGATAAAATGATAACCTCCCGAGGCTTCACCATTCGATCACGCGCCTCTCATTTCTGGATAATTAACTTTTTCATATCGTCGCATACCATCGGTATTCCATGTTTCTGCGATATTAGATGGCGCGCATGTCTTCCGCTCTGATATTGATCGTATTTTGTTCTTCGCTTTTCCGCCAGGCATTCGACTATTGGTGTTCGATAGGGTCGCACCGTTTTTCTGTATAAGCAAATATTTCGTTCCTTAATTTCAACGTTCAATCGGAATTTACTTTAATGTAAGTGTTTTTCACGACAGTTAAAACATAACGAAATCAATCGTTAATTTGTTGACAGTGGCTCTCAAGCGACTCGATGATCTGGATGGTTCGGTCGAAGACTTGGACGAGGCTAACTCCTTGTAACCCCAAGATCCATCAATAGCGGCGATCGATTACGCCGTGATCCTTGAAGCTGGAACGTTTAACGTTACAGAGTCATCGGACGTAGTGTCGTCCCTGAACGACGTTATGGCCGTAATCGCCGTCGACCCCGAGGTAATTACGATTTGTTTTTTCAAATTTACCCTTCGCGGACTCGAGATTTTGATCACGTTTCACCCACCCTTTAAAAACACGCGAGCGAAAGAGGATCTCAATATTTTTTGAGAGAGACACGTAAAAATAGAACCGTTGTTTTTGTTCGCTCGTTTTTCTATTTTTTGTTATTTCATCCTTCTCTTTCTTTATTTTTCATCTCACTTTACTACTCTTCGATTTTATATTTTCTTCTTTTTTCGGAATATTGTATCGCGTAAATACGTAACGCGTTCTATCGAGTTGAAATTTATTGCATTGGATGGACACTAAAATATAATGTCTTTCTTTTACGTAGTGTGTGTGTGTGTCTGTGTGTGTGTGTGTGTGTGTGTGTGTGTACAAACACGAATATTCGCTCATAGTATACTTCGCCCAAGAGAACGATAATATTTAAGTAATGATTAGTTTGTAAGTGAACTTTTGTTTTGTTTTTTTTTTTTTTTTTATTTCTTTCTTCATATCGTCGCTTTTATCCTTCCTTATTGTTTATTTCACGTCGTCGCGATATCGTTGGTTCATTCGTTCTTCGTTAATTTTCTCGAGAACGACAGAAAATAAGATTCTTTCTTTAATTCCGTTTATGTAAGCATTGATGTGTTCACATGTGCGAGAAAAAAAAAAGATAAAATGAAAACCTCCCGAGGCTTCACCATTCGATCACGCGCCTCTCATTTCTGGATAATTAACTTTTTCATATCGTCGCATACCATCGGTATTCCATGTTTCTGCGATATTAGATGGCGCGCATGTCTTCCGCTCTGATATTGATCGTATTTTGTTCTTCGCTTTTCCGCCAGGCAGTCGACTATTGGTGTTCGATAGGGTCGCACCGTTTTTCTGTATAAGCAAATATTTCGTTCCTTAATTTCAACGTTCAATCGGAATTTACTTTAGTGTAAGTGTTTTTCACGACAGTTAAAACATAACGAAATCAATCGTTAATTTGTTGACAGTGGCTCTCAAGCGACTCGATGATCTGGATGGTTCGGTCGAAGACTTGGACGAGGCTAACTCCTTGTAACCCCAAGATCCATCAATAGCGGCGATCGATTACGCCGTGATCCTTGAAGCTGGAACGTTTAACGTTACAGAGTCATCGGACGTAGTGTCGTCCCTGAACGACGTTATGGCCGTAATCGCCGTCGACCCCGAGGTAATTACGATTCGTTTTTTCAAAATTACCCTTCGCGGACTCGAGATTTTGATCACGTTTCACCCACCCTTTAAAAACACGCGAGCAAAAGGGGATCTCAATATTTTTTGAGAGAGACACGTAAAAATAGAACCGTTGTTTTTGTTCGCTCGTTTTTCTATTTTTTGTTATTTCATCCTTCTCTTTCTTTATTTTTCATCTCACTTTACTACTCTTCGATTTTATATTTTCTTCTTTTTTCGGAATATTGTATCGCGTAAATACGTAACGCGTTCTATCGAGTTGAAATTTATTGCATTGGATGGACACTAAAATATAATGTCTTTCTTTTACATAGTGTGTGTGTGTGTGTGTGTGTGTGTGTGTGTGTGTGTGTGCAAACACGAATATTCGCTCATAGTATACTTCGCCCAAGAGAATGATAATATTTAAGTAATGATTAATTTGTAAGTGAACTTTTGTTTTTTTTTTTTTTTTTTTTATTTCTTTCTTTATATCGTCGCTTTTAACCTTCCTTATTGTTTATTTCACGTCGTCGCGATATCGTTGGTTCATTCGTTCTTCGTTAATTTTCTCGAGAACGACAGAAAATAAGATTCTTTCTTTAATTCCGTTTATGTAAGCATTGATGTGTTCACATGTGCGAGAAAAAAAAAAGATAAAATGAAAACCTCCCGAGGCTTCACCATTCGATCACGCGCCTCTCATTTCTGGATAATTAACTTTTTCATATCGTCGCATACCATCGGTATTCCATGTTTCTGCGATATTAGATGGCGCGCATGTCTTCCGCTCTGATATTGATCGTATTTTGTTCTTCGCTTTTCCGCCAGGCAGTCGACTATTGGTGTTCGATAGGGTCGCACCGTTTTTCTGTATAAGCAAATATTTCGTTCCTTAATTTCAACGTTCAATCGGAATTTACTTTAATGTAAGTGTTTTTCACGACATTTAAAACATAACGAAATCAATCGTTAATTTGTTGACAGTGGCTCTCAAGCGACTCGATGATCTGGATGGTTCGGTCGAAGACTTGGACGAGGCTAACTCCTTGTAACCCCAAGATCCATCAATAGCGGCGATCGATTACGCCGTGATCCTTGAAGCTGGAACGTTTAACGTTACAGAGTCATCGGACGTAGTGTCGTCCCTGAACGACGTTATGGCCGTAATCGCCGTCGACCCCGAGGTAATTACGATTCGTTTTTTCAAATTTACCCTTCGCGGACTCGAGATTTTGATCACGTTTCACCCACCCTTTAAAAACACGCGAGCGAAAGAGGATCTCAATATTTTTAGAGAGAGACACGTAAAAATAGAACCGTTGTTTTTGTTCGCTCGTTTTTCTATTTTTTGTTATTTCATCCTTCTCTTTCTTTATTTTTCATCTCACTTTACTACTCTTCGATTTTATATTTTCTTCTTTTTTCGGAATATTGTATCGCGTAAATACGTAACGCGTTCTATCGAGTTGAAATTTATTGCATTGGATGGACACTAAAATATAATGTCTTTCTTTTACGTAGTGTGTGTGTGTGTGTGTGTGTGTGTGTGTGTGCAAACACGAATATTCGCTCATAGTATACTTCGCCCAAGAGAATGATAATATTTAAGTAATGATTAGTTTGTAAGTGAACTTTTGTTTTGTTCTTTTTTTTTTTATTTCTTTCTTCATATCGTCGCTTTTAACCTTCCTTATTGTTTATTTCACGTCGTCGCGATATCGTTGGTTCATTCGTTCTTCGTTAATTTTCTCGAGAACGACAGAAAATAAGATTCTTTCTTTAATTCCGTTTATGTAAGCATTGATGTGTTCACATGTGCGAGAAAAAAAAAAGATAAAATGATAACCTCCCGAGGCTTCACCATTCGATCACGCGCCTCTCATTTCTGGATAATTAACTTTTTCATATCGTCGCATACCATCGGTATTCCATGTTTCTGCGATATTAGATGGCGCGCATGTCTTCCGCTCTGATATTGATCGTATTTTGTTCTTCGCTTTTCCGCCAGGCATTCGACTATTGGTGTTCGATAGGGTCGCACCGTTTTTCTGTATAAGCAAATATTTCGTTCCTTAATTTCAACGTTCAATCGGAATTTACTTTAATGTAAGTGTTTTTCACGACAGTTAAAACATAACGAAATCAATCGTTAATTTGTTGACAGTGGCTCTCAAGCGACTCGATGATCTGGATGGTTCGGTCGAAGACTTGGACGAGGCTAACTCCTTGTAACCCCAAGATCCATCAATAGCGGCGATCGATTACGCCGTGATCCTTGAAGCTGGAACGTTTAACGTTACAGAGTCATCGGACGTAGTGTCGTCCCTGAACGACGTTATGGCCGTAATCGCCGTCGACCCCGAGGTAATTACGATTTGTTTTTTCAAATTTACCCTTCGCGGACTCGAGATTTTGATCACGTTTCACCCACCCTTTAAAAACACGCGAGCGAAAGAGGATCTCAATATTTTTTGAGAGAGACACGTAAAAATAGAACCGTTGTTTTTGTTCGCTCGTTTTTCTATTTTTTGTTATTTCATCCTTCTCTTTCTTTATTTTTCATCTCACTTTACTACTCTTCGATTTTATATTTTCTTCTTTTTTCGGAATATTGTATCGCGTAAATACGTAACGCGTTCTATCGAGTTGAAATTTATTGCATTGGATGGACACTAAAATATAATGTCTTTCTTTTACGTAGTGTGTGTGTGTGTGTGTGTGTGTGTGTGTGTGCAAACACGAATATTCGCTCATAGTATACTTCGCCCAAGAGAATGATAATATTTAAGTAATGATTAGTTTGTAAGTGAACTTTTGTTTTGTTCTTTTTTTTTTTTATTTCTTTCTTCATATCGTCGCTTTTAACCTTCCTTATTGTTTATTTCACGTCGTCGCGATATCGTTGGTTCATTCGTTCTTCGTTAATTTTCTCGAGAACGACAGAAAATAAGATTCTTTCTTTAATTCCGTTTATGTAAGCATTGATGTGTTCACATGTGCGAGAAAAAAAAAAGATAAAATGATAACCTCCCGAGGCTTCACCATTCGATCACGCGCCTCTCATTTCTGGATAATTAACTTTTTCATATCGTCGCATACCATCGGTATTCCATGTTTCTGCGATATTAGATGGCGCGCATGTCTTCCGCTCTGATATTGATCGTATTTTGTTCTTCGCTTTTCCGCCAGGCATTCGACTATTGGTGTTCGATAGGGTCGCACCGTTTTTCTGTATAAGCAAATATTTCGTTCCTTAATTTCAACGTTCAATCGGAATTTACTTTAATGTAAGTGTTTTTCACGACAGTTAAAACATAACGAAATCAATCGTTAATTTGTTGACAGTGGCTCTCAAGCGACTCGATGATCTGGATGGTTCGGTCGAAGACTTGGACGAGGCTAACTCCTTGTAACCCCAAGATCCATCAATAGCGGCGATCGATTACGCCGTGATCCTTGAAGCTGGAACGTTTAACGTTACAGAGTCATCGGACGTAGTGTCGTCCCTGAACGACGTTATGGCCGTAATCGCCGTCGACCCCGAGGTAATTACGATTTGTTTTTTCAAATTTACCCTTCGCGGACTCGAGATTTTGATCACGTTTCACCCACCCTTTAAAAACACGCGAGCGAAAGAGGATCTCAATATTTTTTGAGAGAGACACGTAAAAATAGAACCGTTGTTTTTGTTCGCTCGTTTTTCTATTTTTTGTTATTTCATCCTTCTCTTTCTTTATTTTTCATCTCACTTTACTACTCTTCGATTTTATATTTTCTTCTTTTTTCGGAATATTGTATCGCGTAAATACGTAACGCGTTCTATCGAGTTGAAATTTATTGCATTGGATGGACACTAAAATATAATGTCTTTCTTTTACGTAGTGTGTGTGTGTGTGTGTGTGTGTGTGTGTGTGTGTGTGTGTGTGTGTGTGTGTGTACAAACACGAATATTCGCTCATAGTATACTTCGCCCAAGAGAACGATAATATTTAAGTAATGATTAGTTTGTAAGTGAACTTTTGTTTTGTTTTTTTTTTTTTTTTTATTTCTTTCTTCATATCGTCGCTTTTATCCTTCCTTATTGTTTATTTCACGTCGTCGCGATATCGTTGGTTCATTCGTTCTTCGTTAATTTTCTCGAGAACGACAGAAAATAAGATTCTTTCTTTAATTCCGTTTATGTAAGCATTGATGTGTTCACATGTGCGAGAAAAAAAAAAGATAAAATGAAAACCTCCCGAGGCTTCACCATTCGATCACGCGCCTCTCATTTCTGGATAATTAACTTTTTCATATCGTCGCATACCATCGGTATTCCATGTTTCTGCGATATTAGATGGCGCGCATGTCTTCCGCTCTGATATTGATCGTATTTTGTTCTTCGCTTTTCCGCCAGGCAGTCGACTATTGGTGTTCGATAGGGTCGCACCGTTTTTCTGTATAAGCAAATATTTCGTTCCTTAATTTCAACGTTCAATCGGAATTTACTTTAGTGTAAGTGTTTTTCACGACAGTTAAAACATAACGAAATCAATCGTTAATTTGTTGACAGTGGCTCTCAAGCGACTCGATGATCTGGATGGTTCGGTCGAAGACTTGGACGAGGCTAACTCCTTGTAACCCCAAGATCCATCAATAGCGGCGATCGATTACGCCGTGATCCTTGAAGCTGGAACGTTTAACGTTACAGAGTCATCGGACGTAGTGTCGTCCCTGAACGACGTTATGGCCGTAATCGCCGTCGACCCCGAGGTAATTACGATTCGTTTTTTCAAAATTACCCTTCGCGGACTCGAGATTTTGATCACGTTTCACCCACCCTTTAAAAACACGCGAGCAAAAGGGGATCTCAATATTTTTTGAGAGAGACACGTAAAAATAGAACCGTTGTTTTTGTTCGCTCGTTTTTCTATTTTTTGTTATTTCATCCTTCTCTTTCTTTATTTTTCATCTCACTTTACTACTCTTCGATTTTATATTTTCTTCTTTTTTCGGAATATTGTATCGCGTAAATACGTAACGCGTTCTATCGAGTTGAAATTTATTGCATTGGATGGACACTAAAATATAATGTCTTTCTTTTACGTAGTGTGTGTGTGTGTGTGTGTGTGTGTGTGTGTGTGTGTGTGTGTACAAACACGAATATTCGCTCATAGTATACTTCGCCCAAGAGAACGATAATATTTAAGTAATGATTAGTTTGTAAGTGAACTTTTGTTTTGTTTTTTTTTTTTTTTATTTCTTTCTTCATATCGTCGCTTTTAACCTTCCTTATTGTTTATTTCACGTCGTCGCGATATCGTTGGTTCATTCGTTCTTCGTTAATTTTCTCGAGAACGACAGAAAATAAGATTCTTTCTTTAATTCCGTTTATGTAAGCATTGATGTGTTCACATGTGCGAGAAAAAAAAAAGATAAAATGATAACCTCCCGAGGCTTCACCATTCGATCACGCGCCTCTCATTTCTGGATAATTAACTTTTTCATATCGTCGCATACCATCGGTATTCCATGTTTCTGCGATATTAGATGGCGCGCATGTCTTCCGCTCTGATATTGATCGTATTTTGTTCTTCGCTTTTCCGCCAGGCATTCGACTATTGGTGTTCGATAGGGTCGCACCGTTTTTCTGTATAAGCAAATATTTCGTTCCTTAATTTCAACGTTCAATCGGAATTTACTTTAATGTAAGTGTTTTTCACGACAGTTAAAACATAACGAAATCAATCGTTAATTTGTTGACAGTGGCTCTCAAGCGACTCGATGATCTGGATGGTTCGGTCGAAGACTTGGACGAGGCTAACTCCTTGTAACCCCAAGATCCATCAATAGCGGCGATCGATTACGCCGTGATCCTTGAAGCTGGAACGTTTAACGTTACAGAGTCATCGGACGTAGTGTCGTCCCTGAACGACGTTATGGCCGTAATCGCCGTCGACCCCGAGGTAATTACGATTTGTTTTTTCAAATTTACCCTTCGCGGTCTCGAGATTTTGATCACGTTTCACCCACCCTTTAAAAACACGCGAGCGAAAGAGGATCTCAATATTTTTTGAGAGAGACACGTAAAAATAGAACCGTTGTTTTTGTTCGCTCGTTTTTCTATTTTTTGTTATTTCATCCTTCTCTTTCTTTATTTTTCATCTCACTTTACTACTCTTCGATTTTATATTTTCTTCTTTTTTCGGAATATTGTATCGCGTAAATACGTAACGCGTTCTATCGAGTTGAAATTTATTGCATTGGATGGACACTAAAATATAATGTCTTTCTTTTACGTAGTGTGTGTGTGTGTGTGTGTGTGTGTGTGTGTGTGTGTGTGTGTGTGTGTGTGTGTGTGTGTGTGTGTGTGTGTGTGTGTGCAAACACGAATATTCGCTCATAGTATACTTCGCCCAAGAGAATGATAATATTTAAGTAATGATTAATTTGTAAGTGAACTTTTTTTTTTTTTTTTTTTTTTTTTATTTCTTTCTTTATATCGTCGCTTTTAACCTTCCTTATTGTTTATTTCACGTCGTCGCGATATCGTTGGTTCATTCGTTCTTCGTTAATTTTCTCGAGAACGACAGAAAATAAGATTCTTTCTTTAATTCCGTTTATGTAAGCATTGATGTGTTCACATGTGCGAGAAAAAAAAAAGATAAAATGAAAACCTCCCGAGGCTTCACCATTCGATCACGCGCCTCTCATTTCTGGATAATTAACTTTTTCATATCGTCGCATACCATCGGTATTCCATGTTTCTGCGATATTAGATGGCGCGCATGTCTTCCGCTCTGATATTGATCGTATTTTGTTCTTCGCTTTTCCGCCAGGCAGTCGACTATTGGTGTTCGATAGGGTCGCACCGTTTTTCTGTATAAGCAAATATTTCGTTCCTTAATTTCAACGTTCAATCGGAATTTACTTTAATGTAAGTGTTTTTCACGACATTTAAAACATAACGAAATCAATCGTTAATTTGTTGACAGTGGCTCTCAAGCGACTCGATGATCTGGATGGTTCGGTCGAAGACTTGGACGAGGCTAACTCCTTGTAACCCCAAGATCCATCAATAGCGGCGATCGATTACGCCGTGATCCTTGAAGCTGGAACGTTTAACGTTACAGAGTCATCGGACGTAGTGTCGTCCCTGAACGACGTTATGGCCGTAATCGCCGTCGACCCCGAGGTAATTACGATTCGTTTTTTCAAATTTACCCTTCGCGGACTCGAGATTTTGATCACGTTTCACCCACCCTTTAAAAACACGCGAGCGAAAGAGGATCTCAATATTTTTAGAGAGAGACACGTAAAAATAGAACCGTTGTTTTTGTTCGCTCGTTTTTCTATTTTTTGTTATTTCATCCTTCTCTTTCTTTATTTTTCATCTCACTTTACTACTCTTCGATTTTATATTTTCTTCTTTTTTCGGAATATTGTATCGCGTAAATACGTAACGCGTTCTATCGAGTTGAAATTTATTGCATTGGATGGACACTAAAATATAATGTCTTTCTTTTACGTAGTGTGTGTGTGTGTGTGTGTGTGTGTGTGTGTGCAAACACGAATATTCGCTCATAGTATACTTCGCCCAAGAGAATGATAATATTTAAGTAATGATTAGTTTGTAAGTGAACTTTTGTTTTGTTTTTTTTTTTTTTTATTTCTTTCTTCATATCGTCGCTTTTAACCTTCCTTATTGTTTATTTCACGTCGTCGCGATATCGTTGGTTCATTCGTTCTTCGTTAATTTTCTCGAGAACGACAGAAAATAAGATTCTTTCTTTAATTCCGTTTATGTAAGCATTGATGTGTTCACATGTGCGAGAAAAAAAAAAGATAAAATGATAACCTCCCGAGGCTTCACCATTCGATCACGCGCCTCTCATTTCTGGATAATTAACTTTTTCATATCGTCGCATACCATCGGTATTCCATGTTTCTGCGATATTAGATGGCGCGCATGTCTTCCGCTCTGATATTGATCGTATTTTGTTCTTCGCTTTTCCGCCAGGCATTCGACTATTGGTGTTCGATAGGGTCGCACCGTTTTTCTGTATAAGCAAATATTTCGTTCCTTAATTTCAACGTTCAATCGGAATTTACTTTAATGTAAGTGTTTTTCACGACAGTTAAAACATAACGAAATCAATCGTTAATTTGTTGACAGTGGCTCTCAAGCGACTCGATGATCTGGATGGTTCGGTCGAAGACTTGGACGAGGCTAACTCCTTGTAACCCCAAGATCCATCAATAGCGGCGATCGATTACGCCGTGATCCTTGAAGCTGGAACGTTTAACGTTACAGAGTCATCGGACGTAGTGTCGTCCCTGAACGACGTTATGGCCGTAATCGCCGTCGACCCCGAGGTAATTACGATTTGTTTTTTCAAATTTACCCTTCGCGGACTCGAGATTTTGATCACGTTTCACCCACCCTTTAAAAACACGCGAGCGAAAGAGGATCTCAATATTTTTTGAGAGAGACACGTAAAAATAGAACCGTTGTTTTTGTTCGCTCGTTTTTCTATTTTTTGTTATTTCATCCTTCTCTTTCTTTATTTTTCATCTCACTTTACTACTCTTCGATTTTATATTTTCTTCTTTTTTCGGAATATTGTATCGCGTAAATACGTAACGCGTTCTATCGAGTTGAAATTTATTGCATTGGATGGACACTAAAATATAATGTCTTTCTTTTACGTAGTGTGTGTGTGTGTGTGTGTGTGTGTGTGTGTGCAAACACGAATATTCGCTCATAGTATACTTCGCCCAAGAGAATGATAATATTTAAGTAATGATTAGTTTGTAAGTGAACTTTTGTTTTGTTTTTTTTTTTTATTTCTTTCTTCATATCGTCGCTTTTAACCTTCCTTATTGTTTATTTCACGTCGTCGCGATATCGTTGGTTCATTCGTTCTTCGTTAATTTTCTCGAGAACGACAGAAAATAAGATTCTTTCTTTAATTCCGTTTATGTAAGCATTGATGTGTTCACATGTGCGAGAAAAAAAAAAGATAAAATGAAAACCTCCCGAGGCTTCACCATTCGATCACGCGCCTCTCATTTCTGGATAATTAACTTTTTCATATCGTCGCATACCATCGGTATTCCATGTTTCTGCGATATTAGATGGCGCGCATGTCTTCCGCTCTGATATTGATCGTATTTTGTTCTTCGCTTTTCCGCAAGGCATTCGACTATTGCTGTTCGATAGGGTCCCACCGTTTTTCTGTATATGCAAATATTTCGTTCCTTAATTTCTACGTTCAATCGGAATTTACTTTAATGTAAGTGTTTTTCACGACAGTTAAAACATAACGAAATCAAACGTTAATTTGTTGACAGTGGCTCTCAAGCGACTCGATGATCTGGATGGTTCGGTCGAAGACTTGGACGAGGCTAACTCCTTGTAACCCCAAGATCCATCAATAGCGGCGATCGATTACGCCGTGATCCTTGAAGCTGGAACGTTTAACGTTACAGAGTCATCGGACGTAGTGTCGTCCCTGAACGACGTTATGGCCGTAATCGCCGTCGACCCCGAGGTAATTACGATTTGTTTTTTCAAATTTACCCTTCGCGGACTCGAGATTTTGATCACGTTTCACCCACCCTTTAAAAACACGCGAGCGAAAGAGGATCTTAATATTTTTTGAGAGAGACACGTAAAAATAGAACCGTTGTTTTTGTTCGCTCGTTTTTCTATTTTTTGTTATTTCATCCTTCTCTTTCTTTATTTTTCATCTCACTTTACTACTCTTCGATTTTATATTTTCTTCTTTTTTCGGAATATTGTATCGCGTAAATACGTAACGCGTTCTATCGAGTTGAAATTTATTTCATTGGATGGGTACTAAAATATAATGTCTTTCTTTTACGTAGTGTGTGTGTGTGTGTGTGTGTACAAACACGAATATTCGCTCATAGTATACTTCGCCCAAGAGAACGATAATATTTAAGTAATGATTAGTTTGTAAGTGAACTTTTGTTTTGTTTTTTTTTTTTTATTTCTTTTTTCATATCGCCGCTTTTAACCTTCCTTATTGTTTATTTCACGTCGTCGCGATATCGTTGGTTCATTCGTTCTTCGTTAATTTTCTCAAGAACGACAGAAAATAAGATTCTTTCTTTAATTCCGTTTATGTAAGCATTGATGTGTTCACATGTGCGAGAAAAAAAAAAGAAAAAATGAAAACCTCCCGAGGCTTCACCATTCGATCACGCGCCTCTCATTTCTGGATAATTAACTTTTTCATATCGTCGCATACCATCGGTATTCCATGTTTCTGCGATATTAGATGGCGCGCATGTCTTTCGCTCTGATATTGATCGTATTTTGTTCTTCGCTTTTCTGCCAGGCAGTCGACTATTGGTGTTCGATAGGGTCGCACCGTTTTTCTTTATAAGCAAATATTTCGTTCCTTAATTTCAACGTTCAATCGGAATTTACTTTAATGTAAGTGTTTTTCACGACAGTTAAAACATAACGAAATCAATCGTTAATTTGTTGACAGTGGCTCTCAAGCGACTCGATGATCTGGATGGTTCGGTCGAAGACTTGGACGAGGCTAACTCCTTGTAACCCCAAGATCCATCAATAGCGGCGATCGATTACGCCGTGATCCTTGAAGCTGGAACGTTTAACGTTACAGAGTCATCGGACGTAGTGTCGTCCCTGAACGACGTTATGGCCGTAATCGCCGTCGACCCCGAGGTAATTACGATTCGTTTTTTCAAATTTACCCTTCGCGGACTCGAGATTTTGATCACGTTTCACCCACCCTTTAAAAACACGCGAGCAAAAGGGGATCTCAATATTTTTTGAGAGAGACACGTAAAAATAGAACCGTTGTTTTTGTTCGCTCGTTTTTCTATTTTTTGTTATTTCATCCTTCTCTTTCTTTATTTTTCATCTCACTTTACTACTCTTCGATTTTATATTTTCTTCTTTTTTCGGAATATTGTATCGCGTAAATACGTAACGCGTTCTATCGAGTTGAAATTTATTGCATTGGATGGACACTAAAATATAATGTCTTTCTTTTACGTAGTGTGTGTGTGTGTGTGTGTGTGTGTGTGTGTGTGTGTGTGTGTGTACAAACACGAATATTCGCTCATAGTATACTTCGCCCAAGAGAACGATAATATTTAAGTAATGATTAGTTTGTAAGTGAACTTTTGTTTTGTTTTTTTTTTTTTTTTTATTTCTTTCTTCATATCGTCGCTTTTATCCTTCCTTATTGTTTATTTCACGTCGTCGCGATATCGTTGGTTCATTCGTTCTTCGTTAATTTTCTCGAGAACGACAGAAAATAAGATTCTTTCTTTAATTCCGTTTATGTAAGCATTGATGTGTTCACATGTGCGAGAAAAAAAAAAGATAAAATGAAAACCTCCCGAGGCTTCACCATTCGATCACGCGCCTCTCATTTCTGGATAATTAACTTTTTCATATCGTCGCATACCATCGGTATTCCATGTTTCTGCGATATTAGATGGCGCGCATGTCTTCCGCTCTGATATTGATCGTATTTTGTTCTTCGCTTTTCCGCCAGGCAGTCGACTATTGGTGTTCGATAGGGTCGCACCGTTTTTCTGTATAAGCAAATATTTCGTTCCTTAATTTCAACGTTCAATCGGAATTTACTTTAGTGTAAGTGTTTTTCACGACAGTTAAAACATAACGAAATCAATCGTTAATTTGTTGACAGTGGCTCTCAAGCGACTCGATGATCTGGATGGTTCGGTCGAAGACTTGGACGAGGCTAACTCCTTGTAACCCCAAGATCCATCAATAGCGGCGATCGATTACGCCGTGATCCTTGAAGCTGGAACGTTTAACGTTACAGAGTCATCGGACGTAGTGTCGTCCCTGAACGACGTTATGGCCGTAATCGCCGTCGACCCCGAGGTAATTACGATTCGTTTTTTCAAAATTACCCTTCGCGGACTCGAGATTTTGATCACGTTTCACCCACCCTTTAAAAACACGCGAGCAAAAGGGGATCTCAATATTTTTTGAGAGAGACACGTAAAAATAGAACCGTTGTTTTTGTTCGCTCGTTTTTCTATTTTTTGTTATTTCATCCTTCTCTTTCTTTATTTTTCATCTCACTTTACTACTCTTCGATTTTATATTTTCTTCTTTTTTCGGAATATTGTATCGCGTAAATACGTAACGCGTTCTATCGAGTTGAAATTTATTGCATTGGATGGACACTAAAATATAATGTCTTTCTTTTACGTAGTGTGTGTGTGTGTGTGTGTGTGTGTGTGTGTGTGTGTGTGTGTGTACAAACACGAATATTCGCTCATAGTATACTTCGCCCAAGAGAACGATAATATTTAAGTAATGATTAGTTTGTAAGTGAACTTTTGTTTTGTTTTTTTTTTTTTTTATTTCTTTCTTCATATCGTCGCTTTTAACCTTCCTTATTGTTTATTTCACGTCGTCGCGATATCGTTGGTTCATTCGTTCTTCGTTAATTTTCTCGAGAACGACAGAAAATAAGATTCTTTCTTTAATTCCGTTTATGTAAGCATTGATGTGTTCACATGTGCGAGAAAAAAAAAAGATAAAATGATAACCTCCCGAGGCTTCACCATTCGATCACGCGCCTCTCATTTCTGGATAATTAACTTTTTCATATCGTCGCATACCATCGGTATTCCATGTTTCTGCGATATTAGATGGCGCGCATGTCTTCCGCTCTGATATTGATCGTATTTTGTTCTTCGCTTTTCCGCCAGGCATTCGACTATTGGTGTTCGATAGGGTCGCACCGTTTTTCTGTATAAGCAAATATTTCGTTCCTTAATTTCAACGTTCAATCGGAATTTACTTTAATGTAAGTGTTTTTCACGACAGTTAAAACATAACGAAATCAATCGTTAATTTGTTGACAGTGGCTCTCAAGCGACTCGATGATCTGGATGGTTCGGTCGAAGACTTGGACGAGGCTAACTCCTTGTAACCCCAAGATCCATCAATAGCGGCGATCGATTACGCCGTGATCCTTGAAGCTGGAACGTTTAACGTTACAGAGTCATCGGACGTAGTGTCGTCCCTGAACGACGTTATGGCCGTAATCGCCGTCGACCCCGAGGTAATTACGATTTGTTTTTTCAAATTTACCCTTCGCGGACTCGAGATTTTGATCACGTTTCACCCACCCTTTAAAAACACGCGAGCGAAAGAGGATCTCAATATTTTTTGAGAGAGACACGTAAAAATAGAACCGTTGTTTTTGTTCGCTCGTTTTTCTATTTTTTGTTATTTCATCCTTCTCTTTCTTTATTTTTCATCTCACTTTACTACTCTTCGATTTTATATTTTCTTCTTTTTTCGGAATATTGTATCGCGTAAATACGTAACGCGTTCTATCGAGTTGAAATTTATTGCATTGGATGGACACTAAAATATAATGTCTTTCTTTTACGTAGTGTGTGTGTGTGTGTGTGTGTGTGTGTGTGTGCAAACACGAATATTCGCTCATAGTATACTTCGCCCAAGAGAATGATAATATTTAAGTAATGATTAGTTTGTAAGTGAACTTTTGTTTTGTTTTTTTTTTTTATTTCTTTCTTCATATCGTCGCTTTTAACCTTCCTTATTGTTTATTTCACGTCGTCGCGATATCGTTGGTTCATTCGTTCTTCGTTAATTTTCTCGAGAACGACAGAAAATAAGATTCTTTCTTTAATTCCGTTTATGTAAGCATTGATGTGTTCACATGTGCGAGAAAAAAAAAAGATAAAATGAAAACCTCCCGAGGCTTCACCATTCGATCACGCGCCTCTCATTTCTGGATAATTAACTTTTTCATATCGTCGCATACCATCGGTATTCCATGTTTCTGCGATATTAGATGGCGCGCATGTCTTCCGCTCTGATATTGATCGTATTTTGTTCTTCGCTTTTCCGCAAGGCATTCGACTATTGCTGTTCGATAGGGTCCCACCGTTTTTCTGTATATGCAAATATTTCGTTCCTTAATTTCTACGTTCAATCGGAATTTACTTTAATGTAAGTGTTTTTCACGACAGTTAAAACATAACGAAATCAAACGTTAATTTGTTGACAGTGGCTCTCAAGCGACTCGATGATCTGGATGGTTCGGTCGAAGACTTGGACGAGGCTAACTCCTTGTAACCCCAAGATCCATCAATAGCGGCGATCGATTACGCCGTGATCCTTGAAGCTGGAACGTTTAACGTTACAGAGTCATCGGACGTAGTGTCGTCCCTGAACGACGTTATGGCCGTAATCGCCGTCGACCCCGAGGTAATTACGATTTGTTTTTTCAAATTTACCCTTCGCGGACTCGAGATTTTGATCACGTTTCACCCACCCTTTAAAAACACGCGAGCGAAAGAGGATCTTAATATTTTTTGAGAGAGACACGTAAAAATAGAACCGTTGTTTTTGTTCGCTCGTTTTTCTATTTTTTGTTATTTCATCCTTCTCTTTCTTTATTTTTCATCTCACTTTACTACTCTTCGATTTTATATTTTCTTCTTTTTTCGGAATATTGTATCGCGTAAATACGTAACGCGTTCTATCGAGTTGAAATTTATTTCATTGGATGGGTACTAAAATATAATGTCTTTCTTTTACGTAGTGTGTGTGTGTGTGTGTGTGTACAAACACGAATATTCGCTCATAGTATACTTCGCCCAAGAGAACGATAATATTTAAGTAATGATTAGTTTGTAAGTGAACTTTTGTTTTGTTTTTTTTTTTTTATTTCTTTTTTCATATCGCCGCTTTTAACCTTCCTTATTGTTTATTTCACGTCGTCGCGATATCGTTGGTTCATTCGTTCTTCGTTAATTTTCTCAAGAACGACAGAAAATAAGATTCTTTCTTTAATTCCGTTTATGTAAGCATTGATGTGTTCACATGTGCGAGAAAAAAAAAAGAAAAAATGAAAACCTCCCGAGGCTTCACCATTCGATCACGCGCCTCTCATTTCTGGATAATTAACTTTTTCATATCGTCGCATACCATCGGTATTCCATGTTTCTGCGATATTAGATGGCGCGCATGTCTTTCGCTCTGATATTGATCGTATTTTGTTCTTCGCTTTTCTGCCAGGCAGTCGACTATTGGTGTTCGATAGGGTCGCACCGTTTTTCTTTATAAGCAAATATTTCGTTCCTTAATTTCAACGTTCAATCGGAATTTACTTTAATGTAAGTGTTTTTCACGACAGTTAAAACATAACGAAATCAATCGTTAATTTGTTGACAGTGGCTCTCAAGCGACTCGATGATCTGGATGGTTCGGTCGAAGACTTGGACGAGGCTAACTCCTTGTAACCCCAAGATCCATCAATAGCGGCGATCGATTACGCCGTGATCCTTGAAGCTGGAACGTTTAACGTTACAGAGTCATCGGACGTAGTGTCGTCCCTGAACGACGTTATGGCCGTAATCGCCGTCGACCCCGAGGTAATTACGATTCGTTTTTTCAAATTTACCCTTCGCGGACTCGAGATTTTGATCACGTTTCACCCACCCTTTAAAAACACGCGAGCAAAAGGGGATCTCAATATTTTTTGAGAGAGACACGTAAAAATAGAACCGTTGTTTTTGTTCGCTCGTTTTTCTATTTTTTGTTATTTCATCCTTCTCTTTCTTTATTTTTCATCTCACTTTACTACTCTTCGATTTTATATTTTCTTCTTTTTTCGGAATATTGTATCGCGTAAATACGTAACGCGTTCTATCGAGTTGAAATTTATTGCATTGGATGGACACTAAAATATAATGTCTTTCTTTTACGTAGTGTGTGTGTGTGTGTGTGTGTGTGTGTGTGTGTGTGTGTGTGTGTGTGTGTGCAAACACGAATATTCGCTCATAGTATACTTCGCCCAAGAGAACGATAATATTTAAGTAATGATTAGTTTGTAAGTGAACTTTTGTTTTGTTTTTTTTTTTTTTTATTTCTTCATATCGTCGCTTTTAACCTTCCTTATTGTTTATTTCACGTCGTCGCGATATCGTTGGTTCATTCGTTCTTCGTTAATTTTCTCGAGAACGACAGAAAATAAGATTCTTTCTTTAATTCCGTTTATGTAAGCATTGATGTGTTCACATGTGCGAGAAAAAAAAAAGATAAAATGAAAACCTCCCGAGGCTTCACCATTCGATCACGCGCCTCTCATTTCTGGATAATTAACTTTTTCATATCGTCGCATACCATCGGTATTCCATGTTTCTGCGATATTAGATGGCGCGCATGTCTTCCGCTCTGATATTGATCGTATTTTGTTCTTCGCTTTTCCGTCAGGCATTCGACTATTGCTGTTCGATAGGGTCGCACCGTTTTTCTGTATAAGCAAATATTTCGTTCCTTAATTTCTACGTTCAATCGGAATTTACTTTAATGTAAGTGTTTTTCACGACAGTTAAAACCTAACGAAATCAATCGTTAATTTGTTGACAGTTGCTCTCAAGCGACTCGATGATCTGGATGGTTCGGTCGAAGACTTGGACAAGGCTAACTCCTTGTCGCTCCAGGATCCATTAATACTGATCGATTACGCCGTGATCCTTGAAGATGCAACGTTTAACGTTACAGAGGCATCGGATGTAATGTCGTTCCTTAACGACGTTTTGGTCGTTATCGTCGTCGACCCCGAGGTAATTACGATTTATTTTTCCGATTTTTAATTCAAATTGTTTCTTTTTTCTTTCAAATTTATCCTACACTATCTCACGATTTTGATTACCTTGCGCCCACCCTTTAAATACGCATCCTTCTCTTTCCAATAATAGATAGCACGAATGGCGAAGTGATTGTCGATGAAATTACAACAACAAAAGTTGTCTACCGATTAAAGAATTAAAAAAAAAAATAAAATAAAATAAAATTATTAAATGATATGGAAATTTTCATATATGCGATACACTGAAGGGGTTAACCGTGTCGTTATTTTTTTTACCCGTTGAGTACTGAATTATTTGAAGATTTTTATGCCCATGATATAAATATATTTTTGAAACAACATTTTGGTTACAAAATATAAATAAATGAATAAATGTATAAATAAATATATATATATATATATATATGTATATATATATATATATATATATATATATATATATAAACAGAAGGAAGAAACAAATAAATTAATTAATTAAATTCAGATAAGGAGTCAGACTCGTCCACTTTAACTTTGCCAAATTAAGCTGATGACGTGTCTTACTCGTCAAATGTACTCAAAAGGTTAATATGAATGAGACAATTATTAGTAAGCTCGCAAGGTAAAAGAAAAGAATCACATCCTTCTAGACACTGTTCTAATCAAAATTTTATTTGCTTCTCAGTATGTCATTGTCTTTCTCTTCTTTTTGTTTTTTCTCTTTCGTTTCTTTTTTACTTGTTCTTTCTTTTTTTCCCCCTATCCAGAGATCTACTTTACGATAACATATGACAGTAACACAATATTATTTATGCTTAAATTTAGTTTCACATCGACATATGAATTAACGGTGTTATAATATATTTAAATGTTATTTGATACGTTGTCCCTTTTACATGGAATATTACGTTATATATTTTGGTGAACGGATGGAGATGATATGAAAATAATATTTTTTACACATATATTATGATATTTTTCATAATAATAATAATATCTATAATTTATACGTATCATTTATGCAATATTAATTTCATTAATATAGGAGAGAGATTAGATATTGGAAGAATCATTGTTATAGGTGTATATATATATATATATACTGTATACAAAAAGATATATTTATATTTACAATATAAATAATATAATAATAAATTTACAATATGAACAAATCATTTTATTCATTATAAAAATTCTTTTTGTCTCTCTCTCTCTCTCTCTCTCTCTCTCTCTCTCTCTCTCTCTCTCTCTCTCTCTCTCTCTCTCGTCGAGTCTCGATCGTCGAAATGATTCCATTTAATCGATCGTCGAGACGATTTCGTCGATTTCGTAAACGGATTATAATAATAAGACGATGACGGCGACAGAGTGGAAAATAAAGAAAGAAAAAACGAATCCTGCATGGAGGACTGGGGCAAGGTGCGGGTTTAGCAAGTTCACCAGAACCCGGCCCCAGATTTTAAGAGGCACCCGAGGTCTACGAGGTCTACGAAAAGTTCGATTGATTCTACGCAGTAGTTTTTTATTGTTAACCCTTTTCAAATATGGAACGGTGAAAAGCAGCTGTTTCGGGATATTTTACTTTTTTTTATTGCTATTGAAAAAGTTAAAAAATGCTGTCCAAGCAAGAAGAAAAAAAATTATCGTCCAATGTGTACGGAGAAGATTTATTTACGGTTAACGCCGGTGCCAAAACCGATTTTTGCAAAATTTCGATCCGGCAATTTTGACGTCGATACAATCGGCGAATAAACGACTCCCGAGATCGCTGAAAGCATTCAATTTATCGAATTCTCGACCGTTCGTGATCATTTGAAACGTTTAGGTTTTATCTCAATCCTCTACAGCTTTCGTTTCTTTTCGAAATTACTCTTTACTATCAACCTAATATTTCATCGATTATCATCGTCATCGTCATTATTATTATTATTATTATTATTATTATTATTATTATTATTATTATTATTACTATTATTATTATTATTATTATTATTATTATTGTTATTATTGTTATTATTGTTATTGTTATTATTGTTATTATTGTTATTATTGTTATTATTGTTATTATTATTGTTATTATTATTGTTATTATTATTGTTATTATTATTGTTATTATTATTGTTATTATTATTTTATTATTATTGTTATTATTATTGTTATTATTATTGTTATTATTATTGTTATTATTATTGTTATTATTGTTATTATTATTGTTCTTATTGTTATTCTTATTGTTATTCTTATTGTTATTCTTATTGTTATTCTTATTGTTATTATTATTGTTATTCTTATTGTTATTATTATTGTTATTATTATTGTTATTATTATTGTTATTATTATTGTTATTATTATTGTTATTTTTATTGTTATTTTTATTGTTATTGTTATTATTATTGTTATTATTATTGTTATTATTGTTATTATTATTGTTATTATTATTGTTATTATTATTGTTATTATTATTATTATTATTGTTATTATTATTGTTATTATTATTGTTATTATTATTGTTATTATTATTGTTATTATTATTGTTATTATTGTTATTATTGTTATTATTGTTATTATTGTTATTATTGTTATTATTGTTATTATTATTATTATTGTTATTATTGTTATTATTATTATTATTATTATTATTATTATTATTATTATTATTATTAACATTTACCTGTAGAGTGTTTGGATTAACCAACAGGTAATTACGGTCAGTATTATGCAGGGAAAAAGTTTGACCACAACTCCGAGTATCCAAAAGTTAAGATGATAAAGGAATCCTCCCGAGATGGAATGATCGGTATCGACGTGGTACAAAATATGGGACGTACCATTCTCGAATATATGTTCGTTCTTTATCTGAGGAAATTTAAAAGGTCGTAAAAAATTACTTATCGTTAATATTACGGCCCCATACGGTGGCCGATTTTTATTTTCACGATTTTTATTACAAAATTTCGTGAAAACGTTTACGAGCGGATATTCGATTGCGCGTGAGGCGAATCACTCGCTCTCTTGAGAGTCTACTTACCCCGAAGACGAAATAGCTCGGTGCACAGACGATCAGTGGAACGAAAACGCAACAAGATAGGGCTATTTTGCAACGGGTAGGTGTGCACCATGCGTGGTTGTTCTGCATAAACCTGAAACATGTACCGGGGTTAGTCAATTTTAAATTGAACGGATTCATCGACAATGCATGCTTTAAGATATTGAATATCAATTAGTTATAAACGAAGAGTTTAGACAAAATCAATCAGGGATTGTGTGTGATCTCGTTAAAAAGAAACACAACAAAAATGTATGGACTTAGGCCACTTTCGAAATGAATGGATCCAAATTTCGCCCGATTCCGTTATTATCAGAGGTTTCGTTTAATCGAGGTAAATAGAAAAAAGTAAAAAATAAAAATAAAAAATGATAAACAAGGCGCCCGTCTTCGTCATATTTATACTATTTTCAAATTCACAAAACCATTATGCATCTAGCAAGTATCGACAGAGACGAAGGAAACGTTTTGAGGAAATTTTTTCACGCGCTAGTTATTTACAAACGATTCTCGTACATACATACATACTCATTTGCATTTTATTCACGGAACCGTGGAATTACATGGGGGCCGCGTTCGGTACGAGATAATACTATTTGTACCTTAAAGAGAAAAAAGACAAAATTTTTCTAATTTCTTTCCCATTTCTTTCCCGAAGGCAGAATATTTAACTCGATATCTTTCAATACTTCGGTCGGGTTTCTACGTATTTTATGTTTATGAACAAGGGAAAAGGTTCAAAGTGACGGATTATAATCCACAAATATCATTAGATTTCTAAAATATCGAAGGAATAGCTAAAGCGATTGCACGAAGTATATATATAGTCGAGATTTGCATTTTAATTAATTACGTTCGAAAGTGAATTTGAAAAAGACTATCTCTAGTTCCGAAGGAATAAAATCGTTCATACGATGCATTTATGAATTATGCTGGAGAGGGGGGCAGGAGCAGAGGGGAGGTAATAGGTGTCGGAAGAAATTATAATACGAAGAATATAAAGGATATTTTAACGCAAAAAATAAAAGTCGATTGACCAAATCGAGAGGTGATACATACATATATACTCGAGATATATAACGTGAGTGTCTCTTTGTTGTCTTCGATAATATTTGAGTTATTCGCTGAACCAACGTTTATAATGAATATTTTCACACGAGGTATGTGAGTGTGTGTGTCTACACACACACACACACACACACACACAGAGAGCGAGAGAGAGAGAGGGTGGGAGGGTGTTTCAGCTAAAGGAGGCCGCCCAAATGTTTCTTTTGTTTTTTATGTTGCGAAAAATTTTTATGCCATACTTTGATTGGTTTCAACAGAGGTATGTTATGAAGTGTCTATACATTATTTGAATAGTTTCTATATATATATATATATATATATATATATATATATATATATGTATGTATATAACAGTATAATGTTATGTAGTTATAGGCAGCCTCCTTTAGCAGAAACACCCCCTCTCTGTGTGCGCGCGCCCGCGCGCGCGTGTGTTCAGCGAAGCAAGGGGGGATGATAAAGAGGGATTCGTTATAACGCAATTTATAAGCCGTCGAATCAATCGCGAGAGGAAGTCCCAGCTTTTGCTATCAAATAGAAGCTTATGCAGATTTATGCGAAATACAAAGGCAGGTTATTAGGTATTACTTTGCGCGGTCCTAACAAAACATGATTTTATTTCTTGATGGCCGAACGTGCTTTTGATATTGCCGTTTTATCTATTATAACCATCCTTTTACTCACATTGACGTGTCTTATCCGTCACGGAGTTGTATTTTTAACGTCGTTGTGTCGAATAACATTTACGTGCGAACAGGTTTCTTGCTCGTGTATCATGCGTTAAATGAGTTTCATAAAACAATGTTACTTTCTAACGGGTGTCGGTTATAGTATTAATGTTAAAAGAAATTCATACAAAATTCTATTAAGTATAATAAGTGACACTAGAAAAATTACTGTTTATATATTTTCAGATAAGTCATCGGATGCGATGCCGGCGCTCGTACAAGACATAGGTCATTAGATGGATGCCGGATATATTCGGCGCTCGTATCAAAAGGGTTAAACAAGAGAAAGCAATCGTAAGCGAGGAATTACCTTAAAGCGATGTATCTCCACACAGCCAAGGTAATGGTGAGGGCGATGCTGATGGTGTGGGAGATCTGTGAGATGTGCATGTGAAAGAAAATGTAGACGGCCCATCCGTAAGGGAAGATTTTGTATCTTGGTAGTATCAAATAAATGTAAATAGCGAAAGGTATATAATCGATCATCACCAACATATCGGCCAGGGCCAATCCGGTCAAAATTTTGTTTATCGAATTTCTCATCATCTCCTTCTGAGTCAATACAATGATATTTAGTATATTCGATAAAATTCCAAATAAACAGACTATTAACGCGATGTAGACGTGATACAATTTATAAGTTAATGCCAAATATGTAAGGAAACCGTTGCAGTAACAAACGGTGTCCTTGTTGGTGTCGGATGATTTGAAAACGAACGAAAAATTTTTCAATTCCGTGAGATCATCTACCGTTACATTGTATTGACGAAAGAATTCGATGTATTGTTCGAAATTCGACATAATGCTCGACGTGATACAAAATCTTTCCTCGAAAGCAAGCTCTCAGCGTTGCGTCTGGGTTACGTCTGATTTCACATGCACCAGATATCTGAAAGGAAAAAAAATTTCTCAGGTTAGATCGGAGATATACCGTTGTTATTTGATTAGTAGTTTATATTGAGTACTAATATGTAAGATAATTGTTAGTTATAAGGTATAATATAATATATTAGTATAATATTATATATATATATATATATATATGTATATATATATATATATATATATATATTAGTTGTTGTAAGGTAGCTTTAGTTAAATGTAAGATAGGTGTAAGAGTAGACATAGGTGTGGTGGAGGATAAAGAGATTGTTGGATAGGTGGATTGTAAAAGGTTTGCGTACGCTCCTCTGGAAAAACGCCTCCAAACCCTGAAGGGATGAATAAAATATTTATCTAATAAAATTTGTTGATGGTAACAAAAATTTGTGTTTTGTTTAATTAGATAGACCTAATATATATATATATATATATATATATATATATATATATATAAACTATTCTTAACATATCTCTTTTTAGCCATTCAAAGTATCATCAAAAATATATAAAAATATATACATATATATATATATATATATATATATATATATATATATATATACAGGGTGTTTCAGCTAAAGGAGGCCGCCTCCTTTATATATATATATATATATATATATATATATATATATATACATATATATATATATGTATATGTATATAGTTTGTATAGACACTTCATAACATCTTTTTTGAAACCCTTCAAAGTATGCCATAAAAATTTGTCGTATCATAAAAAACAAGGGAAATATTTAGGCGGCCTCCTTTAACTGAACTTCCTATATATCGATGCTGTTTTCATTTTCTTCTCTCTCTTTTCATTACGTTTCTATTTCCTCTTCTTTTCTTTTCTATTATTTCTACGCAAAAATGTATTTACGCGAGGTGCGCGCGAACGAATAAAAAAAAAGAAAAAAAAATTTACAGGGAGAACGAACATCTGTTTCGCGCGATGCAATATATTATGTGTACCCTCGATTTGAGATTTAATAACATTTGCTAGAGCGACAAACGTACGCGCGTACACTGATAATGTCGAATGCTACGATATGAAATAGTTAATTAACCAGAAATGGTGTATGATCGAATAAAGCCTTTGATTTCTTCCATAAAATTCAAATTCAAATCGATACGACTACGACGACTGTACCGCTGTTTATTAGTTTCAAATTACTACCATAACCAATTGCAAGATGTTAAACGTTAATGTGCCCAAATTCCATGGAATGATTTTCATCGTTAAGATATTCGTCTAAACTTACGTTCCAATCAACACCGATAAAGTGAATTTCGTCTGGATAAAATTGAATATTATCGCCTACGAACATTCGTTAGATTAATAAATAATAATTTTTCGGTGTATCGTATCGGGAAAAAGAAAAAAGAACCCACAAAAACAAAAAATTATTAAATCATTTATCTGTGTATTATTTCGATTAGTGCTTTGAGAACCACTAATAACGAATTTTTCAAAATTTTGTATTATACTTTTCGCGCCCGGTGTGTGTGTGTGTGTGTGAAAAGTTTTTTATGGTGGTTCTCAAAGCACTAGTCGAATAGTTTGTGTATATATATACATGTACTTACTACCCTTTCCTTCACCCTCACCTTCTCTATTATATAATCAATCACCGACTGCCCTCTCCTACCGGTATATGTGAACTCCCCTTCCCTATTCCCTTCTATGACCCCATTCAGAATGCCTATATATACTACATTATTATTAATGATAAATATATTTATTTTTAATTTAATTAATTAACAATAATGTCATATGTGGAATAATAATATTATTATTAATTATAATTATAATATGTATTTTTGATTTAATTTAATAAATTAAAAATAATTTCATATTAAAAAAAGTATTACATTATTTATATATATATGTTTTTGTCCACATAAAAAAAATAATTCTTTATTGATCGTGTGTTCGACTAACGTAATGAAGAGTAAGGGAGGTATATACATATAGTAACTCTTATTGCAAATTATAAAAGAAAATAATACCTTCTGCTACTGACATTCCTATTGAAGCTTCATAGATAAGTTCACTAAATATCTTAATGCGTAAACTGCTAGTCTTTTCTTTCATAACAAAACTAATGGGATCTATCAAATTCGATTTACCTTAAAGTCAATAGAAAATGTTAGAAATCATCGTACAGCTGGTCTATTATCCTACATTATAAAAATGTTGATATACAAAATCAGAACCTGCCGGACCCATTTGGTCCGACAACTGCAGTGAACAAATTCAATGGGCCAGTGATAAGTTTACCTTTATACGATTTAAAGTTTTCTACTTCAGTATATTTTAAAAACCCAAGCATTTTTAAAATTATTAAAATAAATTACATGTATTATCAAAAGAGTTCAATTGGCTTCACAAAATGTTCAACACAAGGGAACATTTTTCATTAATCTGAATCAGTCCTGTCAATTTTTTTGAATAGTGATACGATGATGTTTGATACTTATATACAAACGTTATAAAGGTATAGCAGTCATATTCAAATTAACCATGTTTCATAACGATAAGTAAAAATTTCGAACGAGACAACCTAACGGCGACTTTCCGCGAACAGTAATGACACGTTTTGCGAATTGATTCATCCGAATAAATTAAATAGTACAAAATATCACCTAGTATATCAAGATCTGTGTTGTATCGGATACGTCCAAACAATGATATCTCACGAAAACACTTGACTTCTTTCAATGAAGCCGGCAAAAAGTGTTCTATTATATAAAACATATCCGAATATTCATCGAAAACAACAAATAAAAATAATCATTTCTTCTATCATTCGCTTTATTTGTAAATTGGCATTATTTGTTTTACATTCAAGCATTACTTATTATAAAGACAACTACACAGTCACGTATGAACATACAATTTACAAAGTGGTGGACTTTGCTATTGTACACAGTTGAATAACGATGCGTATAGACATATACATGGTTCATTCTAAAATTACTGGAAGAGTATAATTTCTTTATTTTTTTCTTTTTTTTTCTATAAATTAATACTTGTGTTATCAAAAGGAAAACAATAAAAAATATTAGCATAAGGGATCAATATAGTTTAAGACTCAATATGACCTTCAAGTGCAACTGGGAAACATTGTCGTTATAGGCCTGATGCATTGGTGTATGAGTTTGTGTATATTATGTCCATTAAGGATTAGCCTAACAAGCAATCAATATATAATAGAAATTTTTGTACGCAGTAAAAATAATAATAAACCTGAAAAAGTCAGAAAAAACTATATACCAGCATACAGCATCAGTATTAGATAGCATTAATTTGAAAAGCGTTTATAATTTTAAATTCTTCATACTTTATGCCTAATGCATAATTAAAGTCAGTGCATTATGCAAGATGATCAAGAACATAGTCTACTTCTTCTATATGAAATTATTGGTAAGGAAATGTCCAAATTTTATGAATAATATAATTTTATAATCGTTTTTATTACAATAAGTTTTATAAATATTTTTTAAATTCTTTTTCAAATCATGATTGCATTCACATTAAGTCAATCTTTAATCAACGCAACTTTAATCTCTCTCTTTTTCTACATACAATGTGGACGAGTTTTTAGGAATCACCATGAAACTTCGTAAGTAGTGAGTGAAGACATTTAAATCCTTCCTCCTGCTCATCATGACGAAAACGCAAGATCGTCGAAAGTTTGTAACTTCCTCGATAAATTATTGACGTATATCACCATTAGTAATTCCTTTTCTAAGTTTACTCATGAGTAGTACGTTTCTAATTGTGTATTTTCATTGCTCTTTTATTATGTATGTCTATTTTTTTTACCTCATGGTCTTTTTGTCTCGTCGTTTCAAATCGTTTAATTAATAGTGGAGTTAATTAATACTTCTTTTGTTCGTATTTGCTTGTAATATTAATAGTGACATCGGGCATTCATTTACCTGATATCGTCAAAAAAGCATGTTTGGTGGTTTATGTTGCATTCATTGTTTCGTATTTATTCTATTTAATCGCAATTTACTTCGATAAGTCGGTATCGATGTACTAAAAAATAAGTAAGAATACAAACGTGAAGATTAAATTGTGGGAATTGGTTTTATTTTTTACAAGAACAGCTATTTTTAATGAAAGGAGTTATCCGAGGTTTTTTAATTATTTTTACAAAAATATATTCAATCCATTTTGTTAATAAATGAAGAGTCTCAACAGAGTCATTGGTTAAAAAAAAAAAAAAATAGACTAAAGTTATTGTTAAAAAAGAAAGATTTGGTAGTCATCGCACATGTACTAATAAATTAGATAGACTGCTGAATTAATAATTCGATTTTAATTTGAACTTTTCCTTTCTCAGCGATTACGTTAATGATTGTGCACGATATATTTTGCACCTGATGTACTCGCGAATGTTTGATGATCGATTCTACATCGTTACGTTAGATTTCGAATTACATATATACATACATACGTTTCGTAAAATTATTTTATTAGTTGGAATATCAAATTAATCATATAGTAATAAATAACAAAAGACCTGTGTTTTATATGTATGTATATTAGTACCTATTAACCCTTTGTGCTTGACGACTTTGCCGCTAGGGAGAATTAGCAACTCCAAACGATTTTGCGAATATTAAGCAAGCTGCTCGATTACTTACTGGTACTCTTACAGATACTATGATCCAGAGTGAAACTGCTAACTTTCTTGCTGAGCATTAATTTATTACGAAGTAATATTATTTTCTATGTAATTGTGCATTTGTATCTTTTCTCTTCTTTTTTTAATCACGTCCAACTGTTCTAACGAATTAAATGCAATTTAAATATTAATTTATTATAAATCGATACTGTCATTTCGCTAATTATTTATGAACATCTATATTTTTTACAAATTCTTTTATCATTTTATTTTGCAATCTTCTATATGTATGTGTGTGTGTGCGTGTTATTATATATTATTATGATTATCTATGCATTCCTATTGCTTTTTATGAATAAAAAATGGAAGATAATTCATTTAACGGATTGTCTACGATTCATTCACCAAAAAAAAAAGTAAAAATGAGAGAGAGAGAGAGAGAGAGAGATGGGGAGAAGAATATTTTTTACGACACACGACACATCGTTCGTCTTTTCCTTTCAACGAATTTTCCCCATACGGCCTTAGATCAAAATGTTCCAGTGGCAGGCACATTGGTCATTAGTACAATTGGTAAGTACAGACGCTCAATTTTTCAAAAACTTAACAATATATTAGAAACAGATCCGTTGACATAAACGATTGAATTCCGAAGGATCCTGGCGGTTCCTGTGGCTGCAAGCTGGGTCGCTGCGGCTTACGACGGCACGTTGCGGGACCGACGGCTCGTAGATCGCCCTGGTGTGGTCGCGAATGTGATCGTCTTTGCCCAAGATCCGTCTGGTTTTCGCGATGCTGGAGTCTGCGTTATTCTCGGTTCTTTAATACTTGCTTCCTCAGGATGCATTTCTGTTTTGTAATGTCGAAATATAAGGTTGTTAATTGAGTCTTGACGTGTCTTTTCACGTAGATGAATATAGAATTTACGTAAGCGAAAATATCTAGCTTTTTTAGAGGTATTCTTATTTTTCCTTGGAATGTATGCCCAGAAAAGAATTCCATCGAGAAGAATTTTGAATGTTCCGTCCGAATGAGATTAGATTTAAATTTTGAGCAGCTTGTCCTTGACCTCGTATGACGTCAACAAAATCGAACTTTTGATCGACTTTGACTAACTTTGGCTACTGTATCATTCTTTCTTCAGATTGCGACGAATCATCATCGAAACTTTCTTAGGATGCTGTCTCCTGCTAATATAAACGAAAAGTTGAAGGACGTATTCTCGTAAATCACACATTTTTTGAAAAATTCCTACGATTTATTTTCCTTTAGATTTAAATTTTGTATTCATGTACATTGAAAAGTAACGAAATTACGACTGACTCTGACGAATATTGTAACAGTTTTCTCCTATTAACGACGAGAAAACACCGAATTCTTATTCCATACTGTTAAGCTAAAATAATATAAAATCTAGTTTAGAATTTATTTTACAATTTCTATAGATTTATATTTTCAACTCGCAGTCAGCCATATCGAATAATGTCTATAAATATAACTATCCTAACTCATTGTCTCACATTAGTGTTATTTTTAAAGAATTTTAATATTTATCAAAGAAAGAAAGAAAAGATTTTTCTCACGTAACTATAGGTAATATTTAAATTTGACAATTGAGCGTTTTTTTAATAAGAATGTTAGACTGTGTATGTAAAATATTTTTATATTTTCCCATAATAATTTAAAGTTCTCACATTTCATAATGTGTGGACAATAGTCGCAAGGTGAGAGAGAGAGAGAGAGAGAGAGAGAGAGAGAGAGGGATAGAGAGAGAGAGAGAGAGAGAGAGAGAGAGAGAGAGAGAGAGAGAGAGAATGTCGAATTGTGCCATGCAGCGTGATAGCGCTTCGTCCATTTATCTGAGAGTAATGCCGATCGACGCCACCGCGCTGCTCTTCTATTCATTGAGAAATATGCTGTTTGCATGCAATATAGCTGTAGATCCGTAGCAATTGCGCATACTGTGACATGGTAAGCAGACTACCGTAAAGGTTAGCTGACTACGTGGTAGACTTAGCTCTAATCATTACTGCGTTCCTAGAGCTGTAATAAGTCTCCGTCAAGAACTTAATATACTATCCCCTGACAACCTTGGCTATAAATGAATACTTTAGTTATGTTATTTTATATTTTCAAAAATGTTGGCAACATATTTGTACTGTGCAGAAGTATATGTAAATAAAAGAAAATTAAATAAAAACTGCTTATTCATGCAGGTGGTTTACGATTTTTTGAAAAAGAAAGTAGTGATTACGAGAAGAAACTCCGATACGACTCGCGACGAGCTACATTCGGAACCGAGCGCGTTGCGAATTGACGATATTGACCAAACATCGCGGCACATTCTTGTGGCCGTTTTCACAAAGAAAATCTTTCAGCATGTTTTCGTTTATATGTAGTAATGTTTTAAAAGGGACTTGTTAACAACTGACCAATTATTGCTATGCGATATTTTTACTTCTTTGAATACACTACCTAATATATATCGTATCGCATCAATTTTTTGTTTTATTTTTGTGGACTCATCTCTAAGGAAAATAAGGCGAACAGTCATCTCTATCGGATCGGAGAAATAGAGTTTAAGATTAGATTCAGACCGGCTATTTAATAAATTCGGCGTTAAGAACTCGATTCAAACTCCAAAAAAGAGTTAGGAAAAGTAACTTCACTCTCTTTCTATCTTCTCTCGTCGCACGCGAACAAGTTGCTACCTCTGTTAAGAGTCCCATTTGGTCTAAGCGATTCACACGAAGTGTTCCATCGATACGTTAACGATATTTTCAAATATTGATAAATAGATTTAATAAAAACAATGCTAGCGTACATAAACGATCTAATCGTACCATCGATAGATTTAGCGAAAGGCGTAAGCAAGTTGGAAATAGATTTGAAAACCGCGAGCGAAGCAGGCCTCTCGATTAATTGGAAAAAATGTATAAAACTTCTGACAGAATTATATCGATCGTTAATCAAAGAATCCAGTGTTACTCGAGTCTCCAATATGACGCCAATTCTCCATTCCAATAGGAATAATTTCTTCGCAAGAACGTTAAACGTTAAACTGCGTCGAGAAGATACTGTTCCGAGAGAATCCAATTTTTCACGTTTTGACGGACGGCCGCATACGCGAAAATCGTTGTAAAACGATACGAATGGGCCTGAAAAACATCGATCCAAATTCAATCGCCATAGAATTAATAATGTTTTCGATAAAATTTGAAAAAATGATTGACTGAAAGTATCGAAACTCATTTCTTCTTCTTCTTCTTTTTTGTCTTTATTCACAGATCAGTTCGCAAACGAAGTAAAAATTAATATTAAACCAGCGCAATAACTAAAATCTCTGTTAAATAAGCGAGCGATAGATGAAAAAATATTCGAACCTTATTCATCGTATTTCAGGATCGAATACAATAACAGTTTAAAATATAAAAAGAAAAGAGAAAGCTAAAATCTAACCATTGAAATAACTACAATTCCCAATAAAAATACTCGAATAAAAAAAACATATGTGGTTGAGCATAATCTATTACAATATATTACATTATAAAAGTTTCGCATTAATAAAAATTTTTATTAATTATTAGTTAAACGAATTAATATTATTACTTTGAAAAAATTGCCTGCCTGCCTGTCTTACTGACTTTACTTCTTATTATTTCTCTTCTACCCCATTTTATTTCACTATTTAATCGTCAAGTATTTTCTTTTTAATAGTTAAAAAAGTCTTTTCTTTACTTTCTTTTTTTTTCATTGAGACGTTATATAAAAAATTCATGGTTCCACTTTCTAAAAATATAACCTTTAGAAGGGATGATAATAATATTAATAATAATAATGACGATAATAATAAAGAGTAGTGACTCCTGACACTAATTAAACACGTTTAGTCGTACAATTCGAATTATTCCTCATCATATAAATTCTTATTTTCCGTTTTATGAAACTGAGAAGAATTTAATTATTAATTCGGCTAGTAAGTTTTCCAGTGTCCATTATCTTTTTTAATTTTGTTTTTAATTTCTTTTATACCTTTTTTCGCAGTACACCATTTCCTGTATCATGAGACTGTTGATATATTTTCAAATTGCGTCGGTAATTTACATTAATTGAAGCTCTGTTGTCGTACCAAGCGGACGTGTACTACGAATTATATTGGTAGCAGCATTTGATCACTTATTCGAGTTAAGTTCAAGTGTGAAAAATTCGAATACTTTTGGCATTCCTTAGTACAACTATAATTACTGGTAAGTCATAACGTTACGTTTAAACATTCGAGAATACATTTGTAATATAACAATATAGACTAGAAACGTAGAAATCGTATAATCAATTCGTAGCACATTAACAAGTATCTAGATTCGTAATTTAGGAATCGTAAATTGGAAGCTCAATGACTCCTGTGAATTCTTTTTTTTATTGTATCGATGTGAACGAAAATAATCAACTAATCCATTCTTATTTCCTTATTTAACATTTTAGTAAGATGTTACTATTCGATCTCTTAGATTCATTTTCTCCACTGATGGTTAATACAAAATAAAGAGGGAGAGAAGGGGGAGGTAAGAAAAAAACAATCGAGAAAAACGAGAGAAAAATTACACGATCGTTAAACCACGAAAACGGAAGTCGAATGAACGAGAACGAATCGTTTCGAAGATCTAAACGAGCAAACTTTTGATTACTTTCTAAACAACGTACCGTCTTATAATATACTTTTTCGAGCTCCTGACTCCGATATGAATGGGAACGATTCTTTCGTGGATTATACCTAGACAGTGCACAACGCATCTTGTTTTCCATCTTTTTTCTCTTGGTTCTTTACTTTTGCGAAAGACAGATAGATAAGGATAGGTATAAGGATAGCGATAGAGCTTCATCATGAAAATTCAATCACCTTTTCCACGACAAAAAAATCGTCAAAATCCAATAAACTCTACACGCAGATTGAAAAAATGTGAGCGTGTGCACTTACTAATTGTACTAATAATCAATGTGCCTGACACTGTAAAATTTTCATCGAAAGCCGTGTAAGGAAAATTCGTTGAAAGGAAAAGTCGAACGATGCGTCGTGTATTTGCACTCTTCTGGTTTGCACAACCGTCCGACTCGCACTCAACTGATCTTCGCTCGCTCGCCGGAATTTATCGAGCGGCCGAATGAATTGGAAATTGTGCGGCGCGACGCGCCATCGACAATATCCGACGTCATAGGAAAGAAGGATTGGTAGCCAGAGGTACCGTCCTTCATTTCTCCTTCCTTAGATCCTTTCTCTTTATTTCTCTCTCTCTTTTTTTCCCTTTCTTTTTCTCTCTCCCTCTTACTCATTCCAAAGAAACTAGAAATTGGCGGCTCTAATTTTTCGATAAATAACGAATCAAATTTGGAAAGACAATTTTCTTCTTTTAAGTTGATTTTCATTTTAAATGCCCCACCTCGCATATTTGTCTTTACGTAACGTTTCTTTCAATTCTCTTCGATTCATATGGCAATAAAGTAGGAGATGAAGGAGCAATATAAATAACGAAGAAGAAAATATGAAATTACAATGATCTCATCCAATCTTTTTTCTTTCTTTATTTTCTTTTTTTTTAATTGAGACGCGCTGCAGATCATTATCGCTTTTCTTTTGTCTTCTTTCTTTTTTTTATTCTTTCGATTTCTTTTCGCTACCACGCTCTGTTTGTTTTTATGTTTCGCACCAATACACAGTATACGAGATTACGAGATTGAAAACAGGACAAAATAAAATTTGTATAATATTAACGTTTACATTGATAATAGTGAGGAGTTTCTTTCCTTTTTAAATCAAAATTTTAAATAAAATGTAGTTGTCTATATAATTAATTATATTTTTTCGATAAGATATCCTGTTATTTCTTTTTTCTTTTTTTATGTAATGTGTAAAATTCTCTATTGTATTTTTTTCTTCTTCGTTTCAGTTTATTTTTTTCGTCTTTTTTACATAAAAGTTCGAAGTACGATTAAATACGACGTTGATGTCTTTACAACTAAAAAACATTTGAGAACGTACAAATAAAATATAATAATTTTTCTTTTAAAATTCTGAGAAAAAAATGTTGTGTACTGTGTCGCCCTTCGAAATTTGCAGCAAAGGAGAAGAAGCGCGTACCTCCAGTATCGATTTTCATATACACGTTTCCTTGGCGCATGCGTTAAGTCCTTGCAGTGTCGGTTGCCTGGTTGTTTGAACGCGAAAATAGCTAATTCTTCGATTTTCTGAATATTTTCAACGCAAAGAAATGCGTTTCACGATGCTTGCACGGAGGAGCTACGGGAACTCACTTCGTCTTCTTTACGAGCTTTGGATAGATTATTCTATTTCTATAAAAATGAGGACATACGTTTGCAATAGTTTGTGTCAATGCATCTGAGTTTCTAAAATGTTGTTAAATTTTGGAAAAAATTTTTATTTATTTTTATATTTCATACAATGAAAAGAGAGAGATAATTTATTTACGGCATTTAAGTTTTAAGTTTACCACGAACTTCTTCAAGGTGGTTCGTAACAATAAATGCATATAAAAAAGGAACTAATACAGAACTATTCTATATAATTAACTGATATAGAATAGGTTTATTTGTAGCAAATTTTAAACAATCTTTTCCCCTTTATGCCAATGTTGCAGTTTTGATTGTCCATCAAAATCGGTAATCGATTAATATAAACATTGTTATCAACATTTTTGTGAACAAAAATTTTCGTATAGTGACGTGCCTTGAACTTTTCACCCTGAAAAAGTAAACGATAGCCTGCTTGTTGACTTCTGCTGCGTAAACTGATGTTCAGATTTTATATTCCGTTCCAAAAGCAATGCTTATGCGAAAAAGTTACAGTGACTCGCTTTGGAGAGACAACTATGGTAAAAATAAAGAAATATGTTAGGCCATTTATGTTAATGGGTCTTAGTTACTAAAATAATGATAAATGTGTAGTACTCTTTTATATTTCATATATTTGGAATGTAAAAATCTTAATGTTCGGCAGAATGGCAAGTATCTAGATTCATGATTCTGTATCTTGGATTTGTTTCGTTTCTTCTCTATTTTTTCAATGTAAAGAATCACAATCAACTAATTTATTCTTTTTGCATGTATACATTATTTTTACAAGAATAACATAGTTTTAACAAAGGAAAAGTGTTTGAACGACTTTGACAGAAAAAAACAATTAATTTGCCGTTGTATACGATTCTTTCGGTTATTTAACATTCATATAAGATTTGTAAAGCATTATAATGAACATTACTAGTTGCTATTAGTTGTATATCAATAATTTATAATAACCAATTATGAAAATTTGTTTAAATATTATCATAGGTTGTAACACGCGTTGAATAGAATATAAATTTAATTTAATATTGGTTCAAAATAAATGTAATCGATTGACTCTAATTTACTAACTATATCCAGGACACCTATATAATTCTAATTATGTCAGTAATATTTTATCAATAATAATAATTATTATCATTATTTCACATATATCAGCTAAATATAGCATTCCTGATTACATCATAACCAAGGTTAAATCCAGTTCCTGTTTCATTTTTTCTTTTTACTGCTGCACAGCTCTTTTCATCTTTACAAAGTATGTTTTATATTGTACATATATTGATTCATGAAATATTGTTGCTTAAATTAATTTAATATTTTTAAATATGTTATTGTGGTCGACTAACATTGTGAGTTACTAATCCTGATTCTATATAAAAAAAGTCAATATGTTCGGATGACAATCGAGAATTCTATTCTACGCATACTTTTTCCTAGAAAAAAGGTACACGTGTATGTAAAAAACAGAGTATTGTGTTGCTATTACAATGAATGGTACAAAAATGCAAACTTGGTACCTGGTATATTTGGATAAAAACCATAGTATTAAGAAAAAGATTGAAGATAAATTAAGGGTTTTTAAAGACACAGTTGAAAAAACAATCCATAGGTTTCAAAATCACTACTAATCATACATACAACAGAAATTTCCATTAAGATTTTTTTACTCCTAAGAAATCAACTATACATTCGAGAAGTATTTGGAATCGGTTTCATTTACTTTTTTCTCTGCAACTTGTGGATTAACAATTTCCACGCCCAATGATAAATGATATAATAAAATAAATGATTGTAATAAATATTTTGAAAATATTTTACCTGGAATGGTGTAAACTCTACTCTTGAAGTCGCTCCTGCAACTTCTTTATTAACAGTTGTATTTCTACCCCATTGCTGCTGTTTTTGTAAATTTTATTTGAAACGTATTTAAAATTCAAACTTTTGTTTTTCATCTATTTGTAGTAATCTAATACGTCCTGTTCTTGCCTTTCCATTTGTTCCTCTTGAATATCCAAGATCTTCTTGATAAGCGTCCTTCTCTATATCTTCAAAATTCATCCCATTAGCATGTTTTCTAAATTCCGTAATCACATAGCATTCCTTCATTTTTCGAACGCATTTGCCAGAACGTTCCTTTTTATATGGGTGGATTGGTTTTGGTAAAGGTAGTACAAATTTGACGGGAGGTGGCTCTTGTAATTTATATAATTTCTTTTCTATCTCATCACGGAATAATTGTCTAATATGACCAATTGTGCTTTTGTGACAAGCATCTACACTTATCTAGCTGCTTTTCTTCGTAAATCTTGAAATAGTTTAATCGTGAATATACATTACACTAGTGCCACACAAGTACGTGATTTTCATCATTTTTTATAGACTCACAGATGGTATTTCTTACTCGATTTCAAAATAATATATAAATCCAGTGTGGGGAAGGGCTCGCCATTTTTGAGATATCAGAAAGCATTGTTCTCTGAAATCCTAAGACTAATACATTGCAAGCTGACATTTTGGACAATTTTGTCAAATCTCCGGCAACACCTACTAAATAACGTACATATATTAGATTTTCAAAAGTTAATGTATCCTTTACAATTGAAATAAATTCAAATAAATATACCCATAATTTTTGTAGCCATAGATGCTCCAACCGTTACAGAAAGATTTGGTGCTGTAAAAACTATTCAACTTTCTACATATTTAAATATCTTAGATTTACAGTTATTTAATTCTACTGCCAAAATTTAATATCAGAAATACGAATGCAACTAGAAGAATTTCAACATAATAAATGTATCTATATAAATTACTTATCCTTGTGTCTTAGAAGCTATGACAGATACAACCATTATAGTAGCTTACTTAAGAAATTGTTGTAGAATTTCTTTGTTTTTTCCTTTATCAAGATCATTACAAATTCTCCTACAGTCACAGCATATTCCAAAGGTTCTATTACCAATGACTGGAGTTCTGGAAATCCTCTCTAGTATTTGTTTCTCCTGAATCGATGTATCCTAGCTATATAAAACAAAAATAAAAGAATGAATTAGAAAATTTATTAATACAATCAACTTGCAAACACCTTCTGATTAAAAAAAAAGAATTACCTATTTCATTTTTTATATCAACTGCCATATTATTAGCTTCAACAATTAATTCATATTCTGGAGGAGATTTAACAGTCTATGATATGGGAAGACTTCCTAGGTAGTCTACTGTATTTTTCAATTTAGAACATAATCTTTTCCAGTTGCTCGGAAAGACAAAGCTTTCATAATTCTCCCACAGAAGCACCTTTTACTTCTGTAATAAAAAGAAATTAATAAAAGTTATAGATACGTGAAACATACAATATAAAATAAAAACTAACCTTCTTCAACAGACGGAAAGTTTGGTGAAACAAAATCAGGTTCTGGTTTTGCTTCTTCCACCATTCGATTGAACTCATCATTTTTTCTAAATCTGCTGATAACTCGTCATCAAGAGAAATTATTATTATTTAATTATGCTATTTTCCACCCTTGTGTTCTTCAATAACATTCACCCAAGTAAACAGGAATAAAATGAACAATACATGTCGGCACAAAATAGCCAACCCAGTACGTGCGACTGCCTTTCGAACAGCGCTTCACCTTATAACTTGCATCACCATCTTGCGGATAGCTCGTATCATTATTTTGCCGATAAACAGTGTCTCCTGTAAAACAAAGATTATCTAAACATATGACTCATCTGTGCAGATGTCAGTCATTTTTGTCTGCACCATTATGTATTATTTACTGAGTCGTAACATTTATCAGGTGAGACCAGACTTGGATACCTACAGGGGATAGGTTAACCAATTGTCAATAACTTTGTACCGACAAGTGAGCTATTACAAAAAATTTTACCGTAGACTCAAGTAATTGCTACCATGTCATTTATTTATTTTCAATACTGTAATCGCACGTTGTCTTTAAGTTACTTGAGCTTGTCAAAATATTGGTTAACGCGAGTAAATATTTTTTCTCAAAGATTATTTTTTGTTTTTTCATATCCACAGTGACCTTAAAAGGTTAAGATTACCATCATTTTGATAGATAATTGCTTTTGAATGCCAAAGTACTACAAATTACTCGCATTACGTGTATTATTTTAGTATATAAACTCTAAACAGAACTATAAATTTTTTGAAATATAACAATATTTTAAAAACTCGGATCCATTAACGTAAACGATTAGACACATATGTTCTTAATTTTGTCATGTATCCAAAGCTCGTAAAGAAGACAGTATCGTGGAACGCATTTTTTTATGCTCAAAATTTTCAGAGAATCGGAGAATCTAAGCATATAAACATCCAGGCAATCGATATTGCGCGGAAAGAACGCAGGTGCCAATCTCATGTATATACGAAAAATCAATACTGGCGGCACGCCCTTCTTCTCTTCTTATATAACCAATTCGCAACTTCGAGCCATTTTTAGCGTGAGCAGGATGTTACTCCACGAGTATTTTGCCAGATACATTACAATCAACGTACGAAGAAAAATCTCCCTACAGGTATGAAATGCAAATTGTAAAATAGAAGGTTGAATTTGTCGAAATGACCAAGGACACGATCTGTTGAGTGTCCACGCATAAAACCACCACGTAAAATGACAAATTTTTACTTCTTTTGCAGCCAGAAATTACCGTTATCATGAGTCATGCTGCGTCTGAAATATAATTATATTTTTCTATTTCTTCTTCTTACTATTGTTCTCTTATCGCTATATAATTATATTTCGTAATATAATTATAAAAGTAATAGTAGTAGTAATTGTAATAATATGAAGTGAACGCCTGCAGAAAAAACAATGAGAAATTAGCACTGTAAAGATAATCGTATAAATTATCTGATAAGAAAAAAGGAATGAATTTGTTCATTAGTTTCATTTAACAAAAACCACTGGCATCACGTAGTCTCGAACTAACCTATGGCACCAGAATAACGCATCTAGGGGATTGTCAATATGTTACACATTAATTGTATTATTTGTATTTCTTTTCTATATAAAATCTAAAAAGAACTATAAAATTTTCAAAATTTAACAGTAATTTACAAACTCAGATCCATTCACATAAACGATTGGACACGTATGTCCTTAATTTTCTCATAGATTCATATATCCGAAGCTCGAAAAGAAAATGGTGAATTTGATATTGCATCATAAAACGCATTTTTTTGCGTTGTAAATGTTCAGAGTATCGGAAAAATTTGTAATGGATACCGCGCGGAAAGAACGCATGTGCCAATCTCATGTGTATCCGAAAAATCAATACTGGCGGCACGCCCTTCTTCTCTTCTTATATGACCGATCAGGAACCTCGAGCCGTTTTTAGCATGAGCAGACTGTTACTCCACGAGTATTTTGCCAGACACATTACAATGAACATATGCCGAGAAATCTTTCTACATGTATAAATACACAAAGTTGTTTGTAGATGAACCGTTACGCCTAGAACGGAGTTATCAGTTAATATTTCACCGTCGCCTTAGCGATGAAATGGAAAGTAAAAATGAAACAACATACGATGAAAAGTGTGAACCGTTTCCTTTGTTTTCTTCCCTTATTGTTTCTCCTTGGCTTCCTACCTTATGATGTTTAAGCATTTCTTTCCATACTCTTTTATTCACGATTAGTCGAAGCTAATTCTCTTTACTATCAATTATTATTATATTGTATGATATTGTATTTTTATTGTTATTATCAGTAGCAGTTTAGTAGTAGTAATGCTCGAAGTATTAGAGAGTGGACTAGTCCTACAATGGGAAACCACGTAAAGAAACAAGCATTGGGAGTTCTACCTCGTAGATAGGGTGGAGATGAACAGGTGTTTTAATTTGTATTAAACTAATATATTCACCAATTATTTTGATGAACATATTCGACATATTCTTCATTTTTGTCGCAGATTTATATACTAATTCTTATATTTTCCAATAATACTTTTTATTTTCTATGCATTTATCTCGAAACAAATGCGTACCAACGTCGGAACAAGCACGGGTCACTGCGAGACGCACTCTCTACCATAAAAGAAAGATATATAGGTATACGAGAGCCTGAAGTGTTAATTCTGAATATACTAATCCTACTCATTGTACCCTGCACGAAACCAATTGTTATGTACACGTGTTGAAAGTATAACCAACACAAGCTTATACACCGTTACGATAGACACAGGTAGGAACAGAGTTTCTTGCTTTTTTCGTAGTTTATATTTTGCTCTTACCTGTCGTCGTAGTTACGTGCTTCGAGCGAAAGATAGTAAATAACCTTAAAGGCTCAACTTGAGTTAGTACCAAGTGTTCTCTCTCTCTCTCTCTCTCTCTCTCTCTCTCTCTCTGACTCTCTCACCCCCACTTTCACACGTTCGTCCATATCTATTCAATTATCGAAATTATTTAGCATGTTTAAAATAAAAATAACACCTAAACTAACAATTTTCAGACATAACATTCTGAACATGTTTTTTAGAGGGTGAAAAACTGCATTTATTATTGTATTCAGAATTACAGTTTCATTAAAAAGAATGCAATTGCACCTAGTAAATATTCCACTGTGGAAAAATACGTAACAGTTTCAGATAATTATGTTACGTTTAATATCATCAACTATCAAGTGAAACGTGCAACGATTTGCCAAACGAAAATACAGTTACAATTTCGAGAACATTTATAATATGAAGAGAATGATCATTGAAATTATATTTAATTACGATTTGCTCTTACAATTGTTCTGCTTTCGAAATTTTTCGTAGCTGCTATCGCTGACGCACGATGGGGTCTACGTACATAACATGTATATACGTGCATACATAAGTATATACGTGATGGGGATTATATTAGAATGTGAATCAAATTAAAATAGTAATAAACTCAAGTTGTGCACACCTCAAAATAATTTCTAATTATGGATTTAGGGTGTGCTACACCTTCGTCACTTTGAGCAGCTGTCGTTTATACAGAATGAATTATTTTGACTACAAAAAGTTCTGTATATTCCTTGAAGCCTCTGAAATGATAATCAATGGATCTGAAAACGCATTTCAAATTAAAACATTATAAAGATAATTCATGAATCATGCAATGCGCAAAAATTAACTTTTTTCCTTAAAACGGAATATCTTTTTCAATTCAATTCCTTATTTCGATAAAAATCTAATGACATAAGCATCTTGAGACGAGTCTCTTTCAGAACGAAATAAGTACAGAAATGGTAGTTACAAAAACACTACCATTGTTTGAGAAGGAAAAAGTACTCAATTATTCCATCAATTCCCATTATTTTTTGTTTGTTTTTCCATTAATTTCATTGAAATATTCATACATACATATTCGTATCTCTACAAGGAGCTATAAAAGTAGAGAGTTACAATATAAAAATGATAAAATGTTTATTTATAACCGATGCATTGAACGCATAAATCACCACGGTGTTTATCGCAAATTGGGCGTCTATTTGAGGGACATACAATTTTAGTTTCCTTATTTTTCGAACGTGAATAAATCATACATCGACGTTGCTTTTTGATGACAAATGCTTTGAATGACATATTGAAATGCTCTAGTGAATAATACTTACAAAGATATTTATAGAGGTCTTTCAGACAAGATTGGGTAGAGATCGTAACATTTCCATCACCATTTTCATTTTACACTAATAGTCTGGCATTTATAGCAATCATATCCATCATCCCGAAGAAATTTCTTATTGGCTAACGATTAGTTTTTCTATTAACAGTGAATATATGACATAACTGATTAGAAGAGTCGACTCTTCTTTATTTTCATTATATTAGTGTATAATAGCTGATTTTCCATTCTTATTGATTGCATTTGATTTCGTGTATGAACGAGACAGAAGGTTAGAAAATTATTTCTACCACACTTGTACATAGGATCACATTATTTAGAGCATGAATGGATTAACAATTTTCAATAATAGAGAATTCAAAATTAACGCAAAAACAACTTAATGTGCACACAGTATGTAGCACACCACAGATTTTACAAACTTCAACTTTACTCGATCATAACTAAACGACTGACACAGCGCGGACTATTCTGATAGTTGGCATATGAAAATACATATCTCAACTACGCATAAATGGCAGCACGAGTCTTATTCAAAAACATTTACTTGTTTTAAATTGAGCTTAAAGTTGGTCTCGGGTGTCCTACACCCCAAGTGCAGAACTAGGATTAATTGTAACAGACAATAGGTTTCGCATATGAAAACTGTTTTGGAAATGTAAACTAGTCCGAAACGCAACCGTTCTGCGAGCAGATGTTGCATTTCAAAATGGTTGAAGGGTCGGAACGCTTTTGTCAGGTTACGTGCTTCAGGTAAAGAAATTCGATCTGGTAACCGGATTTACTGGAGGGGCGAATTTATTGTAAGAATTTTAACTGTCGCGGTATATGAACTTGAATGAAAGAGATAGAGAGAGAGAGAGAGAGAGAGAGAGAGAGAGAGAGAGAGAGAGAGTGAGAGAGTATAGTTGGTAGAAAGGAGATATAATTGAGTTGACGTGTGAGTCTTTTAAGAGTAGATGGGAATAATGGTTAGAATAAACTTTAGCTTGTGAGCTCTTTCCAGCCGCCTAAGCAATACGTATCCGTATGACGAGGACACGCTCGAACGTGCTTAAAACTTTCTACCCTATACTGCGCGATGTTATAATAGTAACGTATATCTTTTCAATCCATACCGCGCTTTGTTACTTTGCTCCTTGTTATCTATCTATGTCAAAGGATAGAAAATGTATTTCAGCTATCTACTTTCCAGACATTTTCTTTTTTTTATCGGAAAGGATAACTCTGAAATAATTTCAAAAAATAAAACGACGTTGCGTTCTTTGTCAACCAATCCATTTTACCGATAAGAGACGCTAATATAGAATAAATCGAGGCGATAATATATTTAAATGCAGATGTGTGAGTGGGCGTCTGTTGTATTACGCTTTTTATGAATCTATTTATAATGATGTTTAGGAGAATTAGCGGACCAAAGTCGCGCCATATTTTTGAATATTATTGCTAGATCGGAACAGGGAGAGAGAAAGTAAAAGAATGTCGAGTACCCGTGCGAGTTAACGACTAATGATCAATTAATCAAACGCCGCCGTCATTTTTGTTCTCTCCTAACATCTCGATTTCTTTTCTCAAAAAACTCATCGCTTATATTATTCTGAATAATATAATGAGTCTGTCATTGTTTCTCTTCTCCTTTATTTTTCTGAGGACAATTATATTCAGTCATCGTATGCTTCGATGATGCACGACAAAATAAAAAGAAAGAAAAAGGAAATTAAATAGGAAGAGAAGATTTTCGGATACATTCGGCGGTTCACGGATGAGATGAAGGTTTCACACATGTGAAAGAAAAACGTCTCATATTAAGTTGGAACGACGAAGAATCTTTATGATTATCCTGATGAAAGAATGAGCTACATATGTATAGTGCGCTAAAAAAAGGGAAGAAAGTTGAATGGTAGTATTTTACCATCGTTGGGTAAAGCAAATTATTAATCGAACTCATTTCTTTTTTAATTTTTTCTTTTTTCATTCTTTTTTCTTAACGTTAAAAGTAATAAAATTTATTTTTAACGTGAAACTTACGGCAAATTAAATATGATATTTTTATAATATTAATAATCATTGATCTAATAATTATTATATTAGTAATGTATGATATGTATATATATATATATATATATATATATATATATAGTTATATTTATTATATATTATATTATAGTATTAGTTCAGAATAATATAATTATATAATAATCTTATAAATGTTTACGACATAATTAATTATAATATATTACAAATAACCATACATTATATTAGGTGTACAATTTTCTTGCGCCGTTTACGATTCGTGAATCGCTTCAGAAGATAACCAGTTTTTTCAAAGCAGGATTCGCACGATGCCCGAAAGATGTGAGAAAGTAGTGGCCAGCGATCGACAATACTTTGAATCATAAATGTATAACCAGTTTTTAATATAGCCTCGAATTTCACAAAAAAACAGCGGAGGCAAAGTAGTAGACTTATTATATAATTATATTGTGTATGTGTGTATATAACATAGAAGATACATACACATATAATATAATAAGGACATATATATTTAATATAATAAACATACATCTGCTTTCTGATTCTTTTTTATGCTCTCCTCTTTCTTTATAAGATCTCTCCCTCTCCCTCTCCCTCTCTCTCTCTCTCTCTCTCTCTCTCTCTCTCTCTCTCTCTCTCTCTCTCTCTCTCTCAGTCTTTCATCTCCTTCGAAAGTCCCCACCAAAAAGAGAGAAATAGAGATGTACAGGAGAGAAGAATTAGCGAAGGGTGACACTATATATATACATATACTACGTATGTCGTTTACGTGAAGAGTAATGGCAAGGTCGGTAGAGAAGAGTCGTCTGTTATGGGAAATTTGGTCTTACAAGAGAATTATAAAAATAACTAGAGAAAATAATAAAACGATTCCCAATGATAGAAATTGAATTATATAAATTTAACATATTTTTTTTTAAATTACTTTACAAGTGGAAAATATTGAAATTGTTTGTGAATTGCATGCCGAAAAAAAAAAACAAAAAAAATATTTAAACGATGTAACATCTCGAATTGGATTATCATGCTTATTAGAGAACGTTGAGCTAATAAATTTAGGAACATTAAATAAGTAATCAATTAATTATGCTAAGAAATAGATTTGCAAAACAGTGTTACTAGATGAAGAAGATACGAACCTGTGTACATACTGTACGAACACAGTTATAAAATATATATATACGTTGTATATATACATGAATCAATAGCATTTGCTGTAGCATATTCAATCCTCGCTTTCATGCTCATCTGTAATCATCCTTGTACTGCAATCGCATTTCGCGCTCGAATCTTCACACGTATAATAATTTCATCATCGTAGAAATCTCCAGATTAATTAACTATATCTTCTCTCAATAAAAATTACTTGTCTATTTGTTTATCTATTACTACCATACAGAACCTAACTTCAAACTTTAAAGGTGTTTTTATTTTATACAAATTGTGTCCATACTGGCATACTTAAGCTTATGTAAATAAATTTCAACTGTCATTTTTATTTTTCTAATTAAATTCTGTAAAATTTAATTTTATTATTAATTATTGTAGTTTACTTTTATGATAAAACTTTAAAAGGTAAAATTTACTAATTATCATCAACTATGTCAAATATTTCTTATTAATAATATTTAAATATTTTGACTGCACAAATAATTTATTTTTATTTATTAATAAATCAACAACAAATCATTTATTTCTAATTATAAATAAATCTATAGCAATTTTTTTTTTGATTAATCAATTTGTGTGTTCTGTAAAACGTTGTAAAAAATTAGTACAAATTTTAATACTTCGTAAGAAAAGAGACAATGTTTTTTTATAAACAATTCTCCTTCCAAGCTATGATACTACCAATTACAATTAATAACTTTTATCTACTAGTTGATTAATTAAATCTAAATGTCGAAGAAAAGATAAACGAAGAACAGAAAAGTTGTAAGTATCGATCGCTAGTAACGTCTCCCCCTGGTTACCTCGCCGCATTCTTCTTCTTGCCCCTCTTTCTCTCTTTCCTCAACCCTTTTCATATTGCGTTATATCCCTTCGTCCTTTCATCTCCCTTCTTATAGTTATTCGGATTAGCGAGTTTCACCGAACGAATTTTACGAACGAGTTTCACCCTTCGCTAATTCTCCAACTCCTCTTCATTTTTATTACTCTTTCTTTTGTGGAGTCCACGGAAGGGGATGAAAGCGAGAGAGAGAGAGAGAGAGAGAGAGAGAGAGAGAGAGAGGGAGAAAGAGAAAAAATTCTGTTTCTACTGGCATCTGCCGCCATTGTCAACAGCTATCAGTTTAACGATATCTCTCTCTCTCTCTCTCTCTCTCTCTCTCTCTTTCTTTCTGTTTCTTTCACCCTCTTCCTTCCCATACGGATCGGGTTATTCGCTTTTTCGTACGCTTCGTTGTTCCTAAAGGTATAATATGGGGTTGTAAATATATATCAGTTGCTCTCTTTTGGACAAGTTTAGTCCAATTGTTATTTTTTCTGAAATAGCAAAACTACAAGAAAGCTTGTAAATCACACAGAGGAAGCATTACATTTAGAAATTTTACGCCTATCTAATAAATTCCGACCTATTCTATAGTATATATAACATAATATTATGTTACATATATAGTCATATAAATATTAACGTATTATATATAATAATAATAATAATGATGATATAAATATTATTATTGATTGTTTATAATTTATTAACAATTATTAATTTATAATAACATAAATATATATATATATATATATATATATATATATATATATATAGTGTATTTTTTGTAACTCTAGCTGTTAAATACGGATTGGCTAACTAGGAATTAGTTATTTAAAATGTTACAACGTTATATACTACAGGCCATTCGTATCAAACGTAACTCACAAAGTGTAGACCTCGATGTTCAACTGTCGACCGATTAGTCTCAACCAAACATGTTACAGCTAACTAATGCCAGAACCTTCCATCTTTTATTCGACTATCGATAGATTTACACATCTCATGCTCATATACATATAGCTAACTATCTCTGGACCTCCTAATCCTTCTCTACCTATAGGTAGGTTTATCTCATACATACAACCGCACACAACTAACCAATTTAAAGACTCTCCGTCTTTTTGTTCGACTGATAGATTTTTTCCTCCCTGCAAAAGTTATATTTTGTCTTTCTTTACATTTCCTTTTTCTCCTTTTTTTTTGGTAATTTAGATTTGATTTATAAATTTGTTTTACGAGCGAATGTATCGACTGTAACATAATGCTGTCTAAACGGCTTCGTGTAGATCGTTCTCGAGAAAATTTAAGGGTAACTGCTTTGAGCGAATATCTGTTCAGGTAAGAATATAGAGGGAGATAGTATATAAATGTCCAACTGGACAACCATTAAGTAATATTTAAGCTAACGATACATATCTAATGTGAGGAGAACGTTGGAGAATTTGTTAAATTGTTAACTTTTGAGAATTGAGATATGTAAACCTAATGAAAAATACAAATACTAATATTCGAACGTTAAAAATTAAATTAACTGTATGCTGTAAGTTAATGTTTAGAAAGAAATGTGATTTTCAATATGCTATTAGTGTCGTAAAAAAAATAAAAGTCGAGATCTGTTAAATTCGAAAATATTCAAATATGCTTAAATCTAACGCGAAGTAGGGAGAAATCATTAAATAATGCATTTTAATGGTTAGTTTTTAAAAATTGAAATAGAAACCAAATGGAAATATAAACATATTGAATATTTGAAAAATAGAACGAAATGGATTCCACTTAACTATTTCCTTCTTCCAAAAAAAAAAGATATTAAAGTAACATTACTGAATGAAATATCAAAGAACAGTATTTATTATGTTCCTTTACTTGTAAAATTGACAAAATAACTTTTTGCAAGACCTCGGTATACTGCGTTTGTCATTATTGAACTATCTGCCTTTTTTTTCTTCAAAAGAAAAATAATATTAACATAACGTTGTTCAATGAAATATCAATAGACAGTGTTTACATTCTTTATTTTCGTTAACTTAAAAATAAAAAAAAAGAACTTTCTGATAGATCAATGTATACTACTGTTAGACCAGCTATTCCATTTATCATTATTCACTAGACAACGTGAATACTACAGTAATGGAATGAACGGATGTACAAATATGTCTGTTGGTCTCTCTCTCTCTCTCTCTCTCTCTCTCTCTCTCTCTCTCTCTCTCTCTCTCTCTCTCTCGGTGTGTGTGTGTGTGCGTGTGTGTGCGTGCGTGCGTGTGTGTGTACTATGAAGAAACAAATTTATTTCAAGACAATTGGAAAAAGAAATTGTTTCAATCCACCACGGATCTCTTTCAAGCCAGAACACCTACGCGTTGAAAAGTTCAACTTGAGATGAAATTTATTAAGGTGGTTCGGAGGTAATGGTGAGAAACGTTAAATAAGAGTTGTTTATCAATATTTTATCCGAAATTGGAGATATACCTTAAATAAAAAGAAAGAAATCATGATCGAGGATCTTTCGAAGCATATACGAGAGTATCTTGTTGATTCATAAATATAAGAATCTTTCTAACTAAAAAATCTATTACAGGATACATTTATTTATGAATTAACCCTGATACAACTATAAAATATCCTGTTTATTAGAATGACTATTTATATATAAATCGATATGTATTTAATTGTAGACACTTCGTTCAGAATATACTACTTAATGTTGGTATTTTATTTGTCCGATTTATGTAAATTAATATTTATAGATCAATCACTCATATTATATGACTCTATCGATATTTTTAAACTCTTTATAATTCTAATAATGTTATAACGTATGTTTGTGCGCCGAATAATTTCGGAGAAATTTTGTGAATTTTTATAATGATAGTTGTTTTGTTGATTAAAGTTTTTACAAATGTTGCGAAGTTAAGAATTTTTTTTTTGTTAAATCAATTGTTTACTATTTTATGATGATTCAAGTTAACGAATATTTGAGATCAGAGAAATATTGTCTGTATTTCTCAATTTATATAATAAGGGGCATGACAATTAATGAACTGAATGTGAAACAGTGTTATAAGTTGAATAATAATGAATGAGAAAACTTCTATGAGACGCAATCCAGTTGCAATACTATATGACTATCGATATTTTTAAACTCTTTATAATTCTAATAATGTTATAACGTATGTTTGTGCGCCGAATAATTGCGGAGAAATTTTGTGAACTTTTATAATGATAGTTGTTTTGTTAATTAAAGTTTTTACAAATGTTAGGAAGTTAATAGTTTTTTTATTAAATATTTATGTAAGAGATGATTTACATGGTGAAATATATTGAGAACACTATTTGAAAAAATATATTTATACATATATATATTAAGCCCAAGCTCTTGCTCGTAGTCTGTCCAACATTTAAGCTTTTGTTTACGATCACGCTTATACGAAAACTTAATATAAAGCTATATAACTACAAGTATAAAAAATACATCAAATTTTCAATAAAATAGACTAATGAAGCAATTTCTATCAAGTTAACGGTCGTACCACGTTGTTACATCAGATCAAGTCAAAAACTTTTGACCGTAGGATTTTTAGAAATTTTTCCTTCACTCAAATACAACTATTATTGTAAGTTATACAACGTGTATCGAATATCGAGCGAAAACCAAAGACTGAATAGAATGTTAAGAAAATACATATTTGTTCATGTAAAACCAAGAAACTAGATTAAGTCAATTAGGTAAGAGCTATGTAGAACTACAAAACTGTTATTTTACAGCTATTATTTTTATTACTTATTGTTACGCAGATTTTTGTATTTTTCTATGTATACAAATAATGATCACTTATTTTATAAAAAAAAGTTTTCGTCCAATGTACTCTTATCATTCCTTTCTGTCTTTTGTAACGCTCATCTGTACTGTCCTTTTTATCTATACAAGTTTCGGTGCAGGAACCTCACACATCTTTCTCTTTTGTCACTAACATTAACTTTATTAGTAACGTACATGGAATACTAAATATGTATATGTATATCTATATAAATATGTACATAAAAGGGAATAATAAAATGTAATCTTTTGCAGAGTGTGTTTAAAAAGAAAAATATAAAATTGAATAACAAAAACTTATCTTAAGTAGTTTGTTAAAAAAAGAAATATATATACTATATATATATATATATATATATATATATATATATATACTCATGTATATATTATATACACATATATATACATATGAATATATTTTAGTATATATTACAGTATATATATTTCCATATATATTTTTCCTGTACCTTCCAAACAATAAAGATTATTTAGTGACAAAGAGAGATATTTGAACTATTTGATTGACATAAAACATGTCTCATAATATCGCCGGATGTTAATTGCCCAATTGACATTAACACTTTCACGTCCGCATGATTCACAAAAATTTTCTTCTCTGTCGTCGGAACTTTTTTCAATGTGGTTCATTAAAATGTACGAATATAAAACGTAAAATTCATTATAACATAATAAACTTAGCCGCCGTTTATTAAGTGATACGCGTAAATAAATGTTATTTATCGAGGTCACGGAAAAAAAAAACATGATTAAAATATATTGTAGTATAATTATAAATCATTTAATATTTCCTTTTTCGATGGTAGGTAGCAAAACGGTTCGCCAAATGTAACGCAACTTTGCAACTTTTACACATCAAATTTGTGGTTTTTCTCTTTTTATGCGAATAACATATGTGACATCTTCTTCTTTTAAGTTTATTAGTTGGAGAAATTGGAATCAATTTGTGGGGAAATAAATTTCCAGAATGTCTGTGAAGCGGGTCATGGTGACGATGAGTCGATATTGTAGGATTTTCAAAACTCTCTTCGGTGTGTGCATCTTGTATCCAATAAGTTGCTGTATGCACAAGGAAGTCACGAAAAGCCAGAGTTTTACCACAACTTACATTCATATGTTTATATACTCTAAACGCATTGAACAAACTGCAGTTAAAAAGATATAGTGTAACTTTTTTAGACCACTTTATTGTCTTTCTATATATGGGATAACAGCTAAGATATTTATCAGCCCACTTCACTCGTTTCATATGCTTTTTATATAGAATACGGGGGTTTAGAATCGGTCGGTCTGTTTGTCCAACGCCAGAATAAAGTTTGAAACTTGAAATATATCCACTAGCAGAATCGCATATCATTCGTACCAGGATACCATATTTTGTTTAGTTATGTATAATATAACTATATAATTATGTAAATACCATGTTTTGTTTAGTTTTGTATAGTTTTAAAGCCAATTCTTCGTCACGGTATCATACCTTTGTGAATAGAAATGTTTCGCAAAAGATTGAAATTTTCTTCAAATTTTTTAGTGAAGTAGTCTATTAGGTATTGAACTATGAAGAGTCGGTTAGCATTGCTAGACATGTTAGCATTGTTTGCAAAATGAATGAAAGTCAATATTTGTCTGAATCTTTCACGGTTCATTGTTTCGTTAAATATTGGAATCTCTACCAGTGGATCTGTGGACCAGTGATTGTCTATTTCTGGTCTTTCTGCAAATCCCATTATAATTATTAGTGCAAACCACTTTTGAAGCTCTGATACGGTTACATCCAACCATTTGGCACTTCTTTTTTGTTCTTTATATTTACCACAATTCTGTCTGTGGTATCTGTTTGTTTCAGTGGCAATAAATGCAAACAAATCGTTTCCAATAAAAATGTCTACAAACTCTTCTACTTTACTTTTATTTATTGGGAACACAGTAAAACCCCGAGTGCCTTGAAAAGCTTCATTATTCACAGGTTCATCAAATTCTGTCCAATCTAAATACATTTCTACGTCGCTTTCTGCAGAGTCACTTGATAAAAGCCTAATTCGTCGACTTCTTTGCACTTCACAAATAATATCTGAATCTGTAGATTTTGTATCACTTTCACTTGTCTTTTCCAAATCACTGTCCTCAGGAACATCAGCATAGTTATCTTCTAAAGTGTTCTCTTCTTCGTAATCCATTATCAGGGAAAATTTTTACAACATTACTAAAGTTATGCACGGAACTGGAATGTGACACTCTAAAAACAAGCATGTCACTGGACGTGAACATGTTAAAGGATAACCAAAGTACAATGTATTGAACAAATTTGTTTTAAATTTGCTCAAGTTTAAAATAATCCAATACTAAATCCTAAATTTTCATATTTCAACTCAGATGCATATTCAACTTCTTTAAAAAATACTTCCGTTTCTCGATTTTCAGCTGCAAACACTCTTACCTGTAAAAAGAAATCATTGCTAATTAGAGAATACTTTGAAATAACATTCTCGCCCCATAGGTAAGAATGTTGTCTTATATAACCATGTTTATTATTATTATTTTGCCATTATATAATTAGAATAATAAAAATACTTTCCTTGAATCCTGAGCAAAACAAGTTATTTCGGCGTGGCGGCCAATGTGTTAATATTATGTCTACTTGTTATTAATATTATGCCCACACTTTTTATCAATATCTTAATACTTACCGAGGAAAGGATCAATAACTGTCAAATATGAAGATGTGGATACTCCAAAATGTCCTTCCATTAAAAATAAGGCTCCTCTTGTTTAATTGCTTAACATATCACTTGCTTCACATTTATCTTGAATAAATTCATATATGGAATGTCCTTTTGAAATCCTCAATATTAATCAATTTATTAATCCATATACTATTATTATCTTATTAATTGACTTACTATTTATCAGCTTACTCTCTACCCAGTTCAATTTTTTATCAAAGACCTTACTCAATAATAGACACTATATAAATGTGTGAATATAAACAAAAGTAAAAAATGCCTGTAACATATAAATTTGGTTATGATTCAAAAGAATAAAGAAAAAGCTACCTCCTAATTTTATTAGAAATATATAAAATGTACATACTTGTGAGACATGCACATACATGCCAACAGAAATGTTGGTCTCAGAAGTAGTTTCAAAGTATTCTTTGCAGAATTATTTCCTTTATCTCAAACTATTTTTGTCGATACATTTATGATATTGCCAACAGATCATGGTATCCAAATATTTGACGTTGCGAGGATCTGGACGCTCTACAAATAGGAAAGAGATTGAACATAATGGCACAATATGCAGTAATAGATTTGTACACCAGCCCTAGAAACCATTGCATCTATTTTCGTAACAAGAAGCCCTCAGGCAACTAAGCAAATTTATGTTATATAATAAATTTAATGTAATACTTGTCTGTCCTTAAATTAATTTTATATTGGTTTGCCACTATAATCCAATTTGATCAAAGTATTTGTTGCTAGATCATTTGTATAAACAGTTGAAGAGAAGAAAACTGTATTGCATGAAATTGAATTATTTAATATGTGCATTTGTAACATCTCAATAGGCACATAGGGTAAATCAGCCCACAACAGTATGAACTTTTTATTAATATTTTTATACTTTCTGACAAATGAACCAATAATTGCCAAATATGTGGATGTATATACTCCAAAAAGTCCTTGCATTAAATATGCTGCTGGTCACTGTCTTCTGTTTCCTCATTATTTCATTTAATTGCTTAGCATGTCATTTGTTTCACATTTATCTTCAGTATATAAGCTCCACCTGTTCCTAATATTCTTCAATCAAATTTATAAATGTTTGATATAATCTTTTGCTTTTTGTGTTCCTGATTAATAGGTGTTTTTAAAGTTGTATCAAAGTCCCTATTGAATCAAAGGAAGATGTTACTCTTTCCTTTGGTTCCATAACTTAGAAAGGATCTTCTGAAAAATGACTTAAGAGTTTTATATTTATTATATTTAATGATGTTCAATATTAGCATTAATATACAAGGATGATTAATAAAAAAAAAATAATAACATTAAGTATTATTTTTCTACTAAAAGCTTATAATTACTTAAAGAAGAATTGAAGAACCTTGAAGAACCTTGTAGTTAACGGAAAAATAGCGTTTTGTTTATATCAAATAATTCGCGATAAGGGTATTATGAGTAAAATATTATTTTAAGAAATACGCATATATAGATAGTATAATTGCGCGAATCATTTTCTTAAATATTTGTATTAACTCAATATTATTGTTACACATAACGAAAGTATATCATTTTAAAAAGCCATATGATAAAACGTATCTATCAACTTACTTTTTAAATAAACATTAAATATAAAATTAAGGCAACTTAACCATACACGTTCAGTAAAAGGCACCATACTTCATCAAGTTTGCATTTGTAGAAGACATTGTTAGGTGGCATTGCAGAGTATAGGCGTATTTACAAACCGCGATTAAATTATACAAGTTTTTTGTTTCTATTTTAAACAAATGTTTAATTCGTATTTCTTTTTTCTTATTTCTGTACAGTTTATAAAAATATATACTTATATAGCATGATCTCATAACACATAATAATTATAAAATATAGTTTTTATTACAGTATATGAATAAATTAACAATAATAAAAAAAAAATAACGAATCGATTTGATTAACTTATTTTCGCACAGAGAGAAAAAGGGAGATTAAGAAAATGCAAAGTTGAAAGATTTAATCAACAATCAGATTTGAGGTAACAACCTCACGGACAATTATCGTGGGAAATGCATAAATAATACATGTTATTAAGGCTGCCTATTACCCCTCATTTTGAAATGGTTCACGCCATTAATGAGAACAGGCGTGATTCTTGACCGACTTTGACGAACAAGGTCTCATTTTACAGACGCATATTTATTGTACCGCGAATTCTTTTCGAATTTTTGAAAAAGCTTTATTTTCTTTGAAGAAAAAAATGTTATTAACACGTACTATTTTTCGAGAATAGTTTATGCACAAATAAAAACCCTTTTCAAAAATTTGAGAACAATAAGCTGTAGATTAAACTTTCGTCTTTTAAATGAGATCTTGTTCGTCAAAATTGGTTGAGAATTACTACTGTTCTCATTAATGGCGTAAATGGTGTCTTCGATATTTTTCGAGAAAAAAAGATTTAATACAGTTGTGCTCCTTGAAATTTACGTCAAAAGAGTAGTTTATATCCCTCACTACTGATATTCATATACACGCTTGAATGAGTATGAATTCCGTGAAGTAGCGATTGCCTGCTTGGTTATGCACGTAAGTAGCTGATTCTCAGATTTTTGACATTTCCATACACTAAGAAGTGCGTTTCAATGGTAACACACTCCGTCTTCTTTACGAGCTCCGAATAAGTGATTCTATGGCAAGAATAAGTACATACATGTCCAATCGTTTATATCAATGGATTTGAATTTCTAAAATATTATTAAATTATAAAAATTTATAGTTCTCTTTCTTTTGTAAGGACTAAGAAGACAAAGTGTACAGAAGTAATGTGTATTGCATTGGCCAGTGTCTAGATTCATAACTTGGGTATCCTAGGTTCGAGAAAACCGGGTGTTATACATGATTTCAGTGATTTTTTTTTTTATATCGATTTTAACGAAATTACTGGACTAATTTACTCTTTTTCTGCTTATTTGATAATTTAGTAATATATTACTATCGAATCTCTTATTATATATTTATTTCTTCTACTCATGATTTACATGATTTCGTAGTATCTATGCTGTATAAAACACAGCGGCAGTATTATAATTTTGTTCGATGACAATTGCATATAAAGTAAATACGTTTGTCTACTATTTTTTCGAAATGAATAATTTTTGAACATATATATTATATATTATTTTTCATAAATATCAAATCATGAGTTCGTTTCTATATTAACTATGAGATTTTTTCTCAGCGCTAATTTGTTATAGTTTGCTCCGTAGGAGTTGATTTCATATTATTCCTATTACCACTACAATTACTATAATAATAATATGTAATATAATATAATAATAATAAAGACAGTAGTGAAAAGAAGAAAAGATGTTTCTTACATAGTGGATTTATGCGTGATTTTATGAACGATTTTCACCCTTCCCTAATCCTTCCCATCGCTTCACCTTTATTTCTCTTTTTTTTTGAAGGGTCCAAAGAAGGAGATGAAAGAGGGAGAAACAGAGAGAGAGGGAGGGAGAGAGAGAGAGAGAGAGAGAGAGAGAGCGAGTGAGTGAGTGAGAGGGAGAGAAGGATGTCACTTTCTATTGGACATCTGCCGCCATTGCCTACCGCCATCAGCTTAGCGATCGCCCTCTCTCTCTATTCATTACGGTTTTACCTGATTTCGTTGACGACAAAAAGGAAGAAACAAAGTATCGTGTCTACCTCGTCGGTAGAATGTAAAAATTGAGGTATTGATAAAACACATGATTGCGTGAAAACTATCAATAGCTTCTCAAGTGTGCTATCTGTTTGTATTATCGTTTTCTGTACACTTTTTTCCTTCTTTTCATTTTATTCTTTTCCTTCTACCTTTACAAAACTTATGTAACGCGCACCATATATATACTCTTCAGAACGACATTGCAATCTAATTGTTGCCGCATATGTACTTATCTAGGAGGGAGCACGTGATATTGGATTTCTTTTCGAAAAATTTAATAAAGAGTATCGTTTACCTACGTGAAGCGCAAAAACATTTCTTATTCCAAGATTATATCTGTAATGATATGTTTAATATCATTTCTATGTTACATCGTTTTAAACCTTTAGCTACTACTTCTATTAATGTATGAGAAGGAAATTGTTCATCTATATTCAAGGATAATTAAAAATTCATAATACCCTTAGTATGCCAAATTAAAGCATGAAATTTACTATGATAAATCATGGGTCTAAATTTTTTACTTCGATTTTTTATCTGATAAAAACTAGAAGTTAAATGAAGAACAGAGAACAAGAAGAGAGAGAGAGAGAGAGAGAGAGAGAGAGAGAGAGAGAAAGGGAGAGATTATATTAATGAAAGACACAAAGAAAATGATTTCTATGAACCCAGATTTCTAACAGAATCTGTTTCTCTAAGAAGTTGTTAGGATGGCCTTGCCTTGCTTGGTTATCTCTTAGGGTAACGGATAAATGGTTACCTCGGTTTCGTGCTCCCTTAAAATTGGTAGTATTGGAGGGAGAAACCGTTGAAAGAGCGGACAAAAGAAAGGAGCAAGAAGAAGAAGATACAGAAGAAGTACAAGAATAAAAATAAGAAAGGGAAGAAAAGGAAGAAGATGATTTCGTTTCGTTGGAACGATCATAACGTGTTTCTTTTTACGGAGAACCGTATATAATCGACATGTCTGTATTGATTTTTTTGATTGAAATCTGATTTGATTGAAATTTGATTTTAGTATTGAAATCAGAATTTAACGTGCTTGTACGAAGATAAGGTAAGAAGGATCTCATTTTCTGATTCATTCAAAAAATTATCGGACATCCAACTAGGAAAGTTAAGTCGGAAGACGACGAAAGCTTATCAAACTGCAATTTAGCAAGAAATGTAAAGGTTACCTTCATCTTATACCAAGATTAATACAAAGAAATTCTTTTAAAAAAACCATATCTATGGCGTTATAGCTTCAGGTATAAATACTCGAAGGATGATATTGAAATATATATACATATATACAGGGTGGCACATAAGTCTGCTGAGACAAATGTACATTATTATTGCATACAGATTTAATTTGAAAATGTTAAGCAATTCAATAGATCTAATTTTTGAATTGAAAATGAAGGAGTTCACTTTTAGAATCTAATGTAAATTAGTAATATGTCATTATAAGTTTTATTATTTGTATTTAGTGCTATATACGTGAAGCTTAACATTTCAATATTAAACCTGCTTACAAGAATAATGAATTTTTGTCAACTGACTTATGAGCCAACCTGTATAAGTACATATATATAAATATATACATACGTGTTTGTGTGTGTGTCAGATAGACGCCACCTAAGCATGCCAGCTTTCCCCGATGATGGCTTGGTTTCTTTCATTGTCAGACCCACATATACACATATGACTCACTCTCTCCTTTTATCTCTCTCTATCCCTTTCTCTCTCACCCACTCTCTTTCTTTCTCATTACTTATCTCATTACCTATCTTTACATTTCTACAATATTTCTTTTCGTCTGGTTATACGTTTAGTCATTTTACTTTAACAACAAATGTCATAACAGTGTGACTATTGTAAAACAATATCGTTACTATCCTGCCAAGTCTTTCACTCGATCGTAATAGTGGTAATATATGGAAAATAATTAACTGAGAATCGAATTTGCAGTAAAACAATGCAACCTTTCGAAATGGATATTCATGAAAAGAACATAGCTGCATAACATCCCACGTTGCTCCATGGACCCTTTCGGAAAACGCTCGCCTGCGGCTTAAATGAAACAAAGAAAAATGATAGAAGTAGTGGGGACGATGAGACGAAAAAAAGAAGAAAAGAACACAGAAAATCATTTTCCTGGATTCTAGGGTTGTGTAATCCAAAGGAAGAAAAGTAGAGGATTACGTTGAAAAAATAGCGAACTTAAATGCTACGAATATGAAGTGTAGACCTACAAACATTTCGGGGTGGGTAGTGGCCTTGAGATAACGTCAAGCATAAGATATGACAGGCGTAATTAAATAAAATTACGGAATTGAAGTGAAAAATATTCTACCCCGGCCTTTGGCGTAGAGCATTATCACCGGAATATAATGTATCTTAATGAGAATAGGTTGTTGTCCTTTTGAATAGAAGTTACGTCACTGAACGTGTTAAAATCGTATCGTCAATATCGGGACATTACATTGTTTAGATATAGATATGAGAGTAGAATCATTGATTTCCTGCTGTTATCTAGTAACTAATAGAATCAAGCATTAAACTTTGTTGGACATTCATTAATCAATTCCTTTTACTTATACGATATTTACCCAAAAAAATATTCAGTGACAATTGACTTCATCATTTCTCTTCTTTATTCATGTCGCGTGCTCTCTCTCTCTCTCTCTCTCTCTCTCTCTCTTCCTCGAGAATAAATCGTAACGTTCCAACAAGAACTTTCCGTATCCTTCGTGCTACAATTAGAATTCCACTTCGAAGAGAGTATTAGTAACCAAGTGAAGTTGTATTAAATTCTTGTGTCGAGGAAAGCTTCAGAATTTCGAAAGAATATTAAACAAAAGACAGAAAGAGGGGATGACGGCGGAGGAGAAAAAGAGACGACGGGACGTTACAGTTTGCAGTCGAATTCCAATTGGGTGGTCTCAAACGTTCTCGTTGCGGGTTGTAGCCAATCGTGTGGCGGCACTACGAGCAGGATTTCGAATCGGAGCTTTCCTACCAAACGAAACGCCTACCGCCTATTATGGGGCACTTAACGTTGCTAGTATGAGTTAATATGATATTTACTTCCATTCCAAAACCGTCGATCGATAAAATGTTTCCAGCTTTCACTTCTTCTCACCCTCTCGCCATTTCTCCCCCTTCTTCTCATTAATTCAAAAGTTTACAGGGATGCTATTAAGGTTTAAAAAATATTCATTTTTAATAGAAGTAATTCAATGCTTGCGATATATCGAAATCTTATGAGATGCGAGTACTACCGAGCGAATGGTTGCATATTTCAAGACTTTTCAAAATCTTTCCAATTTAATTCGAAATAAACAACGAAGTACGTACATTTTACATTGCTAATCATACTTTAACAGATAAATAGATTGGATATAATATATTTCTAAATTAATTTTTTCGAGAAACGGACAGATAAATTTTCTATCACACTTATGATTGCAATTATACCTATGTACATATTTCTTATTTATTCTTATTTATTCTTTATATTATTTCTTATTTATTATATATATATAGAAAAAGAGAGAGAGAGAGAAAGGGAGAAAAGAACAAACAGGAATAGCAGGAGAAAAAGAGAGAAATAAAGAGGATCGGTCTAAGGGAGGAGCAACGAAAGGCGGTACCTCTGGCTACCAATCCTTTTTTCCTATCGCGTCGAATATAATTCTCAATGGTGCGACGCAACGCGCAGTCTCAAATTCGTATGGCCGCTCAATAAATTCCTGCGAGCGAGCAAGGACCAGTTGAGTTGAGTATGCGATTTCGAGCCGGACAGTAGCGCAAACCAAAAGAGTGTGGCTTCTCGACCGATGGACAAGCGGTGTCCATTATTTTTTATATGAAACGACATCATTATGATTACGTCATTATTACAATTGGTAAGTACACATGTTCACATTTTTTCTATCTGTGTATATGATTAATTCATTTTTTTTTCGTGAAAGAATTTTCGCCGTGAATCTCTATCGTTATTCCTATTCCTATGTATCTATATTCCGCGAAAAAAAGAACTAAGAGGAAAAAAGAAGGGAAACGAGATGCGTTATACATTGTCGAGGTATAATCCACGAAAGAAACGTTCCCATTTATATCGGAGTCAGGAGCTCGAAAAGGTGTATTATAATACGGTACGTTGTTTGAAAAATAATTAATAGTTTGCTCGTTAAAATCGCCGAAACGATTCGTTCTCGTTCGTTCGACATTCGTTTTCGTGGTTTATCGATTGTGTGATTTCTCTTTCGTTTTCTCTCGATTGCTTTTTTTCTTACCTCCCTGTCTCTTCCTCCTCGTCTTCCTTTTTGTTAACCATCAATGGAGAAATTTTTTTTTTATATATCTCCTTTATTCATGGATTAGTCTTACATCTGCAGAATTCTTACATGGCATGCATTGGTTTGATTACACATTCATACATTCACATCCACTCCTTAGATTTATTCGTGGCCTGTGCTCTCGTGGGAGTACAGGACAATCGTCCAGTAGGTGTACTCTATGTAATCTTCGCGATAGTGGCATCGTACAGTCTTACATCGTACGGTATCATGAGAAATAATTCTTTTCCAGTGTCTCTCGTTGATAATTCCAATTGTTGCTTCTACTGATGGAACTCCTAAGGTTTCTCTTATGTCGTCGTTTCTCACATACCATGGAGCGTTTAGAATCATTCTGAGAATTTTTGATTGTGCTGTTTTTATTTTTTTCAAGTTGCTTTTAGCGGCTTTACTTCAAAGAGTTATTCCGTATGTCCATAACGGCTTTATCATTGTTGTATATAACGTCGTCTTGTTTTTTAATTTTAGCCTCGAGTTCCTTTTAATCAGCCAATGTAATCGTTTTATGACACTGCTATCTTCTTATTTGTACGTTTAATGTGAGGTTTTCATGTTAATTTTTTGTCCAGTACGATTCCTAGATATTTAGGCTCCGACGTTTGGGGTATAATTGTTTGATTCATGTATAGTGGTTTTTGTTCTTGGCGACTTAGTGTAAAGAATATGTCTGTGCTTTTTTGTGGGTTGATGTTATTTTCTTTTGTACCATCCATGTGTGTAGTAATTTTAATTTATCCGTTAATCTTTGTGTTGAATCAGAATTGTCACCTATATCGTAAATTGTAGTATCATCTGCAAATGCTAACATTGAGTCTCATAGTTCTAGTGGAGGATCCGAAATGTATATAATAGTGTCGGTTCCAACACGCTACCTTGTGGGACTCATGCTTTGTATTCTTCTATGCTTGAGATTTCATTGTCTACTTTCACATAAAAGAATCTGTTATTTATGTAACTGTGCAACAGATTTACAATATGTGTTGGTAGTTTTCTTTTAATATCGTCTATTAAATCGTAGTGCGGTATCTTGTCAAATGCTTTCTCTATATCCAGAAAAACACAGTTGCATCATTTTTCCTCTCATATGCTTCTGTTATTAAGTGTACTAATTTGTGGATTTGTTCTGTTGTATTATGTTTTACCCTGAACCAAAATTGGTGCGGTGGAATAATTTGATCTTCTGTTATGTGTTCTATTAAATGTTTCAATATGATATTTTCTAAAATTTTGGAGAGTATTGGAAGCAATGAAATCGGTCTGTATGAAGTGGCTATTTCAGCTGGTTTATTCGGTTTGAGTAGCAAAATAATTTCAGCACATTTCCATTGCAGAGGGAAGTATTTAATCCTCATTGTCGCATTAAATAATATCGTAATGTACCGGATTGTTTTTGGTGTTAAATTTTTAAGAATGTTTCCATTAATTAAGTCGTATACTGGTGCCTTTTTACGGTTAGTTTATCTAGTAACATTTTAATTTCCATCTGGTTTGTCCTAAATTTTTTTGGAGGTTGCACCTTTGGTATCCTGTGCTTTTGCGCGCGATTAATGTCGTAAATTTGTTGCGAGTATCCTTCAGCCATCTCTGTTTGCTGTGCATGTGCTTCCGTCCAATGTCCTTGAGCTGTTTTCCAGGGTGCGATATTTCTCTTTGGCCTTTTAATGTACTTTATTGTTCTCCACAGTTTATAGCCTTCGTTTTTTGTGGCACCTAAGCCTGTTATAAACGTTTCGAATTTATTGTTATTGTACTTCCTGATCAGCTTTCTGATTTGTCTGATGTGCTTGTCGAGTAGCTGTTTTAGTATGGTTGTTCTATATTTGTATCTAATTCTTTCCTAAATTTTTCCCAGTTCGTTTTTTCGGTTATTAGAAGAGTATTTGCGTTAGTTACCTGTGGCTTGTTGCTAAGTCACATAAGTAGAGGTACGTGATCCGAATCTAATTCTTGAAGTGTCCTCACCTTTGTAACATGTGGTTTAAAATTCGCTATAAAGAAATCTATGATCTCTGGGGCTGCTACAGCATTCGACGGCCAATGGGTTGGTTTATCTTGCGTTATTACAGTTAGCTTTTTATTTTCTATCACTTTCTGTATAAGTCTGCCTCTTGTTGTATTTATTCGTGATCCCCATAAGTGATTTTTTGCATTAAAATCCCCTCCTATTAAATAATTATTTTCCTTTGGTAGTATTTCTTTAAGTTCTTTTTCGGTTAATACATGATTCGATGAAATATAGCACGATGTCACTAGAATTTGCTGTCTTTCTAAGTATATTTCAATGCTTGTGGTCTGTGCATATATTTCTTTTATCCCTTGCATCGGATAATGATTTATTCCTTTTCGTACTAGAATAGCTGTGCCCCCTCTTGCTCTGCCTGACTTATTTGGTGTTGTGTATATATCAAAAGGATGTATCTTAAAATAACTAAATGATGTTTCGTGTGTTTCCTGTAATAGACATATGTCTATCTTATGTTGATTAAGAAATTGCTGCAATTCGATGCTCCTTCTTTGTAAACCATTGCAATTCCAGGATATTATTCTCAACATTCTCTATCAATGCGGGTTTTGGTTTGTTGTAACGAGTTTTATGATTGTTTCCATGAACATTGTCATTTGATGCATTTGTCAGAATGTGTCCGCTATATGATAGTATTCCGTCGTGCGTGTCTTCTGATCATTGTGCTATGTTTCTGTGTAGTATTGACGGGAAAAGTTTCTTTTGTATTTCTTTTCGTATTTCGCAGCCTTTATAATTTTCGGGATGTTCACCTCCACAATTAGCGCATATTGGTTTATTTATTTTTTTGCCTTCTGGGCAATCGCTTGATTTGTCATCTTTCGCACATTTCACACATTTAAATATTCTGTTACAGTAGTTTTTTGTATGTCCATGCATTTGGCATCTCGCACATTGTATAATATCCCTTGTCGAACGTGGGAGTTCTATTTTAACGATTGTGTTGAGAAATTTATTTATTTCGTGTACTTGTTTATTGTTAGATGCTTTATTTATTTCAATTGAAAAGATCGGTAATGCATATCCTGTTCTCTTACTTTTTATATTGTTGATATATGCTGGTGTATGGCCCGCTTGTTTTAATGTTTCTGCAATATCCTCAATCGGAGTAAAATAGTGTAGTCCCTTTACAGTAGCTTTATATCTTTTGGCGTCCTTAGTTTGATAGTAGCTTGCTTTCTTTCCTCTTAGTATATGAATTGCTTTTTCATATGTTTCAGCAGTTTTAGCTTGAATTTTTGTTTTGTTATTCGAAGATCGTAGTGTGTATGCGTTTGATTCCAAGTTGCCTTTAAGCATTTCCATTAAAGGTTGAATAATATTCGCTTCAACAAATATAGTTGATGGTTTCCATATCTTCTTCTTCCTCCAGTTTACTTAGTAACTGCTACTTGTTTGCTGTTTCTATTATTGGAATTATAAGTCACTTAGCTCCCAATTCAGAATTATTTATATCATTACTGCATCCAAGTGCATTAGTACCTGGAGTTACTTTTATTCGTTTTCCACTTGATTTACTACTTATTTCCATTGGTTCATCATCCATTTCAATAGCGTTATTCTCGCTCATTGTTTATTATAAAGCTATCTCCGCTTTTACGTATTATTGTTTTAATATGGTTTCGCTGCGTCATTTCGGTATTTATCTACCGAATGATCGTAATCCAATCTCGCCGACTTTATGTATACGTCGTTTGTAACACGTCTTATCCGATAGAAGCCGGGATAATTGACACGCGACCGTCTTCTTAAAGCGACGAATAGCGACTACAGTGGAGAAATTGAATATAAGAGATCGGATAGTAACATCTTACTAAAATGTTAAATAAGGAAAAATAAATGGATTAGTTGATTATTTTCGTTTGCATCGATACAATAAAATAAATTACAGGAATCATTGAGCTTCCAATCTATGATTCCTGAATTACGAATCTAAATGCTTCTCAATGTGCTACACATTGCTTATAGGATCTTTACGTTTTTAATCTTTAAAATATAAAAGGAATTAAAATTTTTTTAGAACTTAAGAATATTATAGAAATTTAGATCCATTGACATAAACGATTGGACACGTATTTTCTTTATTTTTTCCTATAGAATCATCTGTCCGAAGTTCATTAAAATGACCGAGTAAGTTACCGTAGATTCTTCGTGCGAGCATCGTGAAACACATTTTTTTCCATAGTAACAATCGCTACGCCACGGAAACAAAGCATACCCTATTCAAGCGTGTATATGAAAATCAGTAGTGGAGAGTATAAGCTGGTTTCTATTGTTGCAAATTTCGAAGAATGCCACTGTATAAAACTTTTTCCTTGCGAAAAATGTCGAAAACAACATTTACGCCATCAATGAGAACAAAAGTAATTCTTGGCCAATTTTGATAAACAAGACCTTATTTAAAAGACGAAGGTTTAATTTATCACGTAATGTTTGCGAATTTTTATAAAGGTGATGATGATGGTAATAATAATAATAATCTAACGAAATGAAAGATCATTGTGATACAAATGGGATATAATCTATTTATTGTTATTGATTCAAGCGAGTACAGATTGAAACGTTAATGAATTTTGATCAGCGTGTTCATCAACTTAAAGAGACAGGTTAAATTTAATGGTGAGAGAAAGAAAGGGTAAGAGAAAGAGAGAGAGAGAGAGAGAGAGAGAGGGAGAGAGAGAGAGAGAGAGAGAGAGAGAGAGAGAGAGAGTAAAGAAGTAAAGAAAAAATGAAAACGTTCAATGCTCGTGCAAATAAAATATTTTTTGTGAATCCTGCGTCGAGCAACCGACGAAATCGTTTATTAATAAGAATTAAATCATTTTCCTTCGATTTCCAAATCCATTGTTCGTCGATCCAACACACTCGTTCAGACGAGTCATGACGCCAATAATATATCGCTCGATGAATCCCTCAAACAGATACAAACTATTTGTCAAAGGCAAATTATAAAATATTTACAAGAAAAGAGTTAATCGAATAAAAATATATATATGTTCTCATATTTATATTATAGGAAGCCATTACAGGAATTGCAGTTCAGTAGATACTGCTGCATATATATTATCAAATATAAATGTTAAAAAAAAAAAAAGAACAGAAACCATTGCTATTATTATGGATACTAAATATTCTAGCAAAGTTTCTTTTCAACAAAAAAATCATATTAATTTTAATAATACAAGAAAATGGACACAGAATTTAACGGAAGAATCTGTAAATGTTGAGAAGACATAAAATTCCTTAAATAATTCAAGATGCCTCAGACGAAAAAAGTTGTACATCGGTAGAAATTCTGCTACTGATATCGTAGAAGCACGATTTAAGAAAAATAGCATGGATGAAATGAAAAAGGATTTACATCCTGCCTTCAGAGATAGCTCACTTTACTGAAAAAAAAAAAACACAAAAAAGGAAAAGAACTAGATTCTATTTAAATAATTCTCTGAAGAAATCCAATAACATTAACGAAAGTAATGATGTTGGCGAAGAGATGCATATCGCTAAACGTCAAAGGATTTCTCTAGATATTGAAAACGAAATTAGAACATGGTCTAGAACTTCAATAAAAGAGAGGCTATCTATGTCACGAAATGCATTAAAAGAACAAATCAAACGTTTTTCAATTTCGAACTAAACTAAAGTTAAAAGAAGAAAACAACAAAATACTAGATGTAATGGGAAGAAAACATCTGGACAAATACACGATACGTTAAATAACGATTTTATATATACTACAACTTCTAAAGAAAAACATTTGAATAAATCGAAAAACATAACATGTATATATAGTCTGTCAAACAAATCGAAAAGTAAGAATAACGAAGTGAATATGACATGTTTAAATGGCAAACAAGATGGAATTTCAACGAATAATATATCATTTAGATATAATAATTTCGAATTGAATATCAAATTAAATAAGAGTGATGACGAAACATTTGATGATAATAAAGATACTATTAAAAAGTATATTTTCCATACAAAAGACTATGACTCTGATTCAAATTGAAGCTGAGATGAATATTAATCGATTAAATACAGGTTCGGAATAATTACCAAATATAGTATAATAAATATATCGTTTCAAACCAAATCAGCCATCTTGTGTAACTAACTAAGTCGACGTCAAAAGCTTTATATAGTTCTATACAGTTAAATGGAGCGTAATAAAAAACAAAATTATTTATAAAGCAAACTCTGAAAACTAATATAAAGCGAGAAGATATTTGATTGAAAGGAAAAGATAAGAACAAAAGGAAAGAGAATAAATAAAAGTAGACTATTACTTATCTGAGCTACGGTAAAACACAGGAGTGGTCAATTATGATCTGGGGATGTATGGCAGCAGATGGTTACCGGAATTTGATCTTGTTAGAAGAAACAATGGATAAATACAAATATTTGAACATTTTGAAACAAAATATAGAGGAAAGTGCAAGAAAATTGGGTATTTACGAAGATTTTTATTTTCAACAGGATAATAATCCTAAACATATTGCAGGAATTGTTAAGTAATGGAGTATATAAAATACCCCTCACATGTTAGTCACATCACCACAATGCCCTGATATAAACCGGATTGAACATCTATGGGCAACAATAGGAAAAGAATTACAAAAATTTAATATGAAATCAAAAACAAGTTTGAAAGACAAAATACTCGAAATATGGAGTTCCCTATCACCAAGTGTTATAGAAAAATTAGTAAAGAGTGTACATAATCGCTTACAAGATGTTATTCGTGCCAAAGGTGGTCCTACTAAATATTAAAGGCTCTAAAGTTACCTGTTCAAATACTTTTGTGGCTTCAGCAATCTTTATGTTTGTAAGAAAGAAATCATAATTATTGTATATATATTTCGATTTGCTTGAAACTATACCTATATAATCTAGAGAGTCATATCTCCATCCAATATTAATAATATGTCGTTAAGTGTTCTATAATATATTTATTATAATTAATAAAATATTTCATGGCAAGTGTTCAAATACTTTCGTGGGTCACTGTATATTATTATTTTGATAGTTCAGTACGTTACACTAATTTTAAAATTACACGTACAAATCAGAAAGAAGATTTATATATATATATATATATGTTCGAATCGGACATTGTTATGAATCACTTTCGGGAAACTAGTCGTCTTACACGTTATACCGACAAGGAAAAACTTTTAATGTATTTGCAATTTGCTTCATACATTTTCCACGCTTGTAACTTAGTTCGAACTCGTAGGTCGTAGACCGTATAGAATCAAACGAAAACGAAATCGAGATCGAGTTCTCTCGAAAGATACCAAAGAGGCTTTCTTGTTCGTAACGTAAACTGATATTCCCAAGAAGTAATCCTATTACGTTATTAAATTTATGAAAGAGAGAGAGAGAAAGAGAGCGCGTGAGAGAGAGGGTGGGAGGGAAGGAGTTGGAAGCACTGGAGGAGAGCGGCGGAGAGAGAAAGAGGGAGTCTTTACAATTTGTTACGAAGCAACGCGCTGGGAGACACGTGTCCTAAATGATAGCGTACAGTTTTATACAACGCGACAAACGTATCGTATTTTTGCTTTCCCTTCTGCCGTACGGCTAAGCTTTATAAACGATAATTGTTCGACCGGTCTTTACCAAATATTATTATATAAATGATATAAGAGTCGCGGAGGAAATATCAAAGAACGTTGATTAAAGAGTCATCGTTCTAGAAAAATATTTCTCTTCTTTTCGTTATCGTTTCTCTTTTATTCGACTGTACTCGCGTTTGTAAATTTATAACGATACTTGTAGTTTTTATATTTCCGAAGGAAAAAAAGAAATGGAATAAAAAAGAAAAAACAAAACAAGAAAAGAAATCCTCGACAGCACAATATGATCAGCTTCGTTTCTTCACTCATCTACGAACTTCCGAAGTAGTTACCGGCCAAAGAATAGCGAGGTTTCGGAAAGTCGTGCCAGCCGCACTAATTTTTCTGTTTCTCCATGCATATTTCTCATTTTATTTCTTTTCTCCGTCGACTATCGTTTCTTCTTGGGACAGGACGAACGATGAGGAGAAAGAAGGTATCGCTCAGATCGATCCTTATCGCAAAAATAGTTTTATTACACTTACATATATGTTCGAAAATCTTATCTCGCTTAAATTTGATAGCGTCGAAAAGTTGGTTACGATTATAAAATATCATCCTCGATAGTGATTACAGATTGATATTTGTTATACTATGTTTAACATAATATCATATTTTCCGCTTAAAGTTAACCGGTCTGCATGTATTAGGAGTAGCAATAAGATAAGTAATAGTCTACTTTTATTTATTCTCTTTCCTTTTGTTCTTATCTTTTCCTTTCAATCAAATATCTTCTCGCTTTATATTAGTTTTCAGAGTTTGCTTTATAAATAATTTTGTTTTTTATTACGCTCCATTTAACTGTATAGAACTATATAAAGCTTTTGACGTCGACTTAGTTAGTTACACAAGATGGCTGATTTGGTTTGAAACGATATATTTATTATACTATATTTGGTAATTATTCCGAACCTGTATTTAATCGATTAATATTCATCTCAGCTTCAATTTGAATCAGAGTCATAGTCTTTTGTATGGAAAATATACTTTTTAATAGTATCTTTATTATCATCAAATGTTTCGTCATCACTCTTATTTAATTTGATATTCAATTCGAAATTATTATATCTAAATGATATATTATTCGTTGAAATTCCATCTTGTTTGCCATTTAAACATGTCATATTCACTTCGTTATTCTTACTTTTCGATTTGTTTGACAGACTATATATACATGTTATGTTTTTCGATTTATTCAAATGTTTTTCTTTAGAAGTTGTAGTATATATAAAATCGTTATTTAACGTATCGTGTATTTGTCCAGATGTTTTCTTCCCATTACATCTAGTATTTTGTTGTTTTCTTCTTTTAACTTTAGTTTAGTTCGAAATTGAAAAACGTTTGATTTGTTCTTTTAATGCATTTCGTGACATAGATAGCCTCTCTTTTATTGAAGTTCTAGACCATGTTCTAATTTCGTTTTCAATATCTAGAGAAATCCTTTGACGTTTAGCGATATGCATCTCTTCGCCAACATCATTACTTTCGTTAATGTTATTGGATTTCTTCAGAGAATTATTTAAATAGAATCTAGTTCTTTTCCTTTTTTGTGTTTTTTTTTTTCAGTAAAGTGAGCTATCTCTGAAGGCAGGATGTAAATCCTTTTTCATTTCATCCATGCTATTTTTCTTAAATCGTGCTTCTACGATATCAGTAGCAGAATTTCTACCGATGTACAACTTTTTTCGTCTGAGGCATCTTGAATTATTTAAGGAATTTTATGTCTTCTCAACATTTACAGATTCTTCCGTTAAATTCTGTGTCCATTTTCTTGTATTATTAAAATTAATATGATTTTTTTGTTGAAAAGAAACTTTGCTAGAATATTTAGTATCCATAATAATAGCAATGGTTTCTGTTCTTTTTTTTTTTTTAACATTTATATTTGATAATATATATGCAGCAGTATCTACTGAACTGCAATTCCTGTAATGGCTTCCTATAATATAAATATGAGAACATATATATATTTTTATTCGATTAACTCTTTTCTTGTAAATATTTTATAATTTGCCTTTGACAAATAGTTTGTATCTGTTTGAGGGATTCATCGAGCGATATATTATTGGCGTCATGACTCGTCTGAACGAGTGTGTTGGATCGACGAACAATGGATTTGGAAATCGAAGGAAAATGATTTAATTCTTATTAATAAACGATTTCGTCGGTTGCTCGACGCAGGATTCACAAAAAATATTTTATTTGCACGAGCATTGAACGTTTTCATTTTTTCTTTACTTCTTTACTCTCTCTCTCTCTCTCTCTCTCTCTCTCTCTCTCTCCCTCTCTCTCTCTCTCTCTCTCTCTCTTTCTCTTACCCTTTCTTTCTCTCACCATTAAATTTAACCTGTCTCTTTAAGTTGATGAACACGCTGATCAAAATTCATTAACGTTTCAATCTGTACTCGCTTGAATCAATAACAATAAATAGATTATATCCCATTTGTATCACAATGATCTTTCATTTCGTTAGATTATTATTATTATTACCATCATCATCACCTTTATAAAAATTCGCAAACATTACGTGATAAATTAAACCTTCGTCTTTTAAATAAGGTCTTGTTTATCAAAATTGGCCAAGAATTACTTTTGTTCTCATTGATGGCGTAAATGTTGTTTTCGACATTTTTCGCAAGGAAAAAGTTTTATACAGTGGCATTCTTCGAAATTTGCAACAATAGAAACCAGCTTATACTCTCCACTACTGATTTTCATATACACGCTTGAATAGGGTATGCTTTGTTTCCGTGGCGTAGCGATTGTTACTATGGAAAAAAATGTGTTTCACGATGCTCGCACGAAGAATCTACGGTAACTTACTCGGTCATTTTAATGAACTTCGGACAGATGATTCTATAGGAAAAAATAAAGAAAATACGTGTCCAATCGTTTATGTCAATGGATCTAAATTTCTATAATATTCTTAAGTTCTAAAAAAATTTTAATTCCTTTTATATTTTAAAGATTAAAAACGTAAAGATCCTATAAGCAATGTGTAGCACATTGAGAAGCATTTAGATTCGTAATTCAGGAATCATAGATTGGAAGCTCAATGATTCCTGTAATTTATTTTATTGTATCGATGCAAACGAAAATAATCAACTAATCCATTTATTTTTCCTTATTTAACATTTTAGTAAGATGTTACTATCCGATCTCTTATATTCAATTTCTCCACTGTAGTCGCTATTCGTCGCTTTAAGAAGACGGTCGCGTGTCAATTATCCCGGCTTCTATCGGATAAGACGTGTTACAAACGACGTATACATAAAGTCGGCGAGATTGGATTACGATCATTCGGTAGATAAATACCGAAATGACGCAGCGAAACCATATTAAAACAATAATACGTAAAAGCGGAGATAGCTTTATAATAAACAATGAGCGAGAATAACGCTATTGAAATGGATGATGAACCAATGGAAATAAGTAGTAAATCAAGTGGAAAACGAATAAAAGTAACTCCAGGTACTAATGCACTTGGATGCAGTAATGATATAAATAATTCTGAATTGGGAGCTAAGTGACTTATAATTCCAATAATAGAAACAGCAAACAAGTAGCAGTTACTAAGTAAACTGGAGGAAGAAGAAGATATGGAAACCATCAACTATATTTGTTGAAGCGAATATTATTCAACCTTTAATGGAAATGCTTAAAGGCAACTTGGAATCAAACGCATACACACTACGATCTTCGAATAACAAAACAAAAATTCAAGCTAAAACTGCTGAAACATATGAAAAAGCAATTCATATACTAAGAGGAAAGAAAGCAAGCTACTATCAAACTAAGGACGCCAAAAGATATAAAGCTACTGTAAAGGGACTACACTATTTTACTCCGATTGAGGATATTGCAGAAACATTAAAACAAGCGGGCCATACACCAGCATATATCAACAATATAAAAAGTAAGAGAACAGGATATGCATTACCGATCTTTTCAATTGAAATAAATAAAGCATCTAACAATAAACAAGTACACGAAATAAATAAATTTCTCAACACAATCGTTAAAATAGAACTCCCACGTTCGACAAGGGATATTATACAATGTGCGAGATGCCAAATGCATGGACATACAAAAAACTACTGTAACAGAATATTTAAATGTGTGAAATGTGCGAAAGATGACAAATCAAGCGATTGCCCAGAAGGCAAAAAAATAAATAAACCAATATGCGCTAATTGTGGAGGTGAACATCCCGAAAATTATAAAGGCTGCGAAATACGAAAAGAAATACAAAAGAAACTTTTCCCGTCAATACTACACAGAAACATAGCACAATGATCAGAAGACACGCACGACGGAATACTATCATATAGCGGACACATTCTGACAAATGCATCAAATGACAATGTTCATGGAAACAATCATAAAACTCGTTACAACAAACCAAAACCCGCATTGATAGAGAATGTTGAGAATAATATCCTGGAATTGCAATGGTTTACAAAGAAGGAGCATCGAATTGCAGCAATTTCTTAATCAACATAAGATAGACATATGTCTATTACAGGAAACACACGAAACATCATTTAGTTATTTTAAGATACATCCTTTTGATATATACACAACACCAAATAAGTCAGGCAGAGCAAGAGGGGGCACAGCTATTCTAGTACGAAAAGGAATAAATCATTATCCGATGCAAGGGATAAAAGAAATATATGCACAGACCACAAGCATTGAAATATACTTAGAAAGACAGCAAATTCTAGTGACATCGTGCTATATTTCATCGAATCATGTATTAACCGAAAAAGAACTTAAAGAAATACTACCAAAGGAAAATAATTATTTAATAGGAGGGGATTTTAATGCAAAAAATCACTTATGGGGATCACGAATAAATACAACAAGAGGCAGACTTATACAGAAAGTGATAGAAAATAAAAAGCTAACTGTAATAACGCAAGATAAACCAACCCATTGGCCGTCGAATGCTGTAGCAGCCCCAGAGATCATAGATTTCTTTATAGCGAATTTTAAACCACATGTTACAAAGGTGAGGACACTTCAAGAATTAGATTCGGATCACGTACCTCTACTTATGTGACTTAGCAACAAGCCACAGGTAACTAACGCAAATACTCTTCTAATAACCGAAAAAACGAACTGGGAAAAATTTAGGAAAGAATTAGATACAAATATAGAACAACCATACTAAAACAGCTACTCGACAAGCACATCAGACAAATCAGAAAGCTGATCAGGAAGTACAATAACAATAAATTCGAAACGTTTATAACAGGCTTAGGTGCCACAAAAAACGAAGGCTATAAACTGTGGAGAACAATAAAGTACATTAAAAGGCCAAAGAGAAATATCGCACCCTGGAAAACAGCTCAAGGACATTGGACGGAAGCACATGCACAGCAAACAGAGATGGCTGAAGGATACTCGCAACAAATTTACGACATTAATCGCGCGCAAAAGCACAGGATACCAAAGGTGCAACCTCCAAAAAAATTTAGGACAAACCAGATGGAAATTAAAATGTTACTAGATAAACTAACCGTAAAAAGGCACCAGTATACGACTTAATTAATGGAAACATTCTTAAAAATTTAACACCAAAAACAATCCGGTACATTACGATATTATTTAATGCGACAATGAGGATTAAATACTTCCCTCTGCAATGGAAATGTGCTGAAATTATTTTGCTACTCAAACCGAATAAACCAGCTGAAATAGCCACTTCATACAGACCGATTTCATTGCTTCCAATACTCTCCAAAATTTTAGAAAATATCATATTGAAACATTTAATAGAACACATAACAGAAGATCAAATTATTCCACCGCACCAATTTTGGTTCAGGGTAAAACATAATACAACAGAACAAATCCACAAATTAGTACACTTAATAACAGAAGCATATGAGAGGAAAAATGATGCAACTGTGTTTTTCTGGATATAGAGAAAGCATTTGACAAGATACCGCACTACGATTTAATAGACGATATTAAAAGAAAACTACCAACACATATTGTAAATCTGTTGCACAGTTACATAAATAACAGATTCTTTTATGTGAAAGTAGACAATGAAATCTCAAGCATAGAAGAATACAAAGCATGAGTCCCACAAGGTAGCGTGTTGGAACCGACACTATTATATACATTTCGGATCCTCCACTAGAACTATGAGACTCAATGTTAGCATTTGCAGATGATACTACAATTTACGATATAGGTGACAATTCTGATTCAACACAAAGATTAACGGATAAATTAAAATTACTACACACATGGATGGTACAAAAGAAAATAACATCAACCCACAAAAAAGCACAGACATATTCTTTACACTAAGTCGCCAAGAACAAAAACCACTATACATGAATCAAACAATTATACCCCAAACGTCGGAGCCTAAATATCTAGGAATCGTACTGGACAAAAAATTAACATGAAAACCTCACATTAAACGTACAAATAAGAAGATAGCAGTGTCATAAAACGATTACATTGGCTGATTAAAAGGAACTCGAGGCTAAAATTAAAAAACAAGACGACGTTATATACAACAATGATAAAGCCGTTATGGACATACGGAATAACTCTTTGAAGTAAAGCCGCTAAAAGCAACTTGAAAAAAATAAAAACAGCACAATCAAAAATTCTCAGAATGATTCTAAACGCTCCATGGTATGTGAGAAACGACGACATAAGAGAAACCTTAGGAGTTCCATCAGTAGAAGCAACAATTGGAATTATCAACGAGAGACACTGGAAAAGAATTATTTCTCATGATACCGTACGATGTAAGACTGTACGATGCCACTATCGCGAAGATTACATAGAGTACACCTACTGGACGATTGTCCTGTACTCCCACGAGAGCACAGGCCACGAATAAATCTAAGGAGTGGATGTGAATGTATGAATGTGTAATCAAACCAATGCATGCCATGTAAGAATTCTGCAGATGTAAGACTAATCCATGAATAAAGGAGATATATAAAAAAAAAATTTCTCCATTGATGGTTAACAAAAAGGAAGACGAGGAGGAAGAGACAGGGAGGTAAGAAAAAAAGCAATCGAGAGAAAACGAAAGAGAAATCACACAATCGATAAACCACGAAAACGAATGTCGAACGAACGAGAACGAATCGTTTCGGCGATTTTAACGAGCAAACTATTAATTATTTTTCAAACAACGTACCGTATTATAATACACCTTTTCGAGCTCCTGACTCCGATATAAATGGGAACGTTTCTTTCGTGGATTATACCTCGACAATGTATAACGCATCTCGTTTCCCTTCTTTTTTCCTCTTAGTTCTTTTTTTCGCGGAATATAGATACATAGGAATAGGAATAACGATAGAGATTCACGGCGAAAATTCTTTCACGAAAAAAAAATGAATTAATCATATACACAGATAGAAAAAATGTGAACATGTGTACTTACCAATTGTAATAATGACGTAATCATAATGATGTCGTTTCATATAAAAAATAATGGACACCGCTTGTCCATCGGTCGAGAAGCCACACTCTTTTGGTTTGCGCTACTGTCCGGCTCGAAATCGCATACTCAACTCAACTGGTCCTTGCTCGCTCGCAGGAATTTATTGAGCGGCCATACGAATTTGAGACTGCGCGTTGCGTCGCACCATTGAGAATTATATTCGACGCGATAGGAAAAAAGGATTGGTAGCCAGAGGTACCGCCTTTCGTTGCTCCTCCCTTAGACCGATCCTCTTTATTTCTCTCTTTTTCTCCTGCTATTCCTGTTTGTTCTTTTCTCCCTTTCTCTCTCTCTCTCTTTTTCTATATATATATAATAAATAAGAAATAATATAAAGAATAAATAAGAATAAATAAGAAATATGTACATAGGTATAATTGCAATCATAAGTGTGATAGAAAATTTATCTGTCCGTTTCTCGAAAAAATTAATTTAGAAATATATTATATCCAATCTATTTATCTGTTAAAGTATGATTAGCAATGTAAAATGTACGTACTTCGTTGTTTATTTCGAATTAAATTGGAAAGATTTTGAAAAGTCTTGAAATATGCAACCATTCGCTCGGTAGTACTCGCATCTCATAAGATTTCGATATATCGCAAGCATTGAATTACTTCTATTAAAAATGAATATTTTTTAAACCTTAATAGCATCCCTGTAAACTTTTGAATTAATGAGAAGAAGGGGGAGAAATGGCGAGAGGGTGAGAAGAAGTGAAAGCTGGAAACATTTTATCGATCGACGGTTTTGGAATGGAAGTAAATATCATATTAACTCATACTAGCAACGTTAAGTGCCCCATAATAGGCGGTAGGCGTTTCGTTTGGTAGGAAAGCTCCGATTCGAAATCCTGCTCGTAGTGCCGCCACACGATTGGCTACAACCCGCAACGAGAACGTTTGAGACCACCCAATTGGAATTCGACTGCAAACTGTAACGTCCCGTCGTCTCTTTTTCTCCTCCGCCGTCATCCCCTCTTTCTGTCTTTTGTTTAATATTCTTTCGAAATTCTGAAGCTTTCCTCGACACAAGAATTTAATACAACTTCACTTGGTTACTAATACTCTCTTCGAAGTGGAATTCTAATTGTAGCACGAAGGATACGGAAAGTTCTTGTTGGAACGTTACGATTTATTCTCGAGGAAGAGAGAGAGAGAGAGAGAGAGAGAGAGAGAGCACGCGACATGAATAAAGAAGAGAAATGATGAAGTCAATTGTCACTGAATATTTTTTTGGGTAAATATCGTATAAGTAAAAGGAATTGATTAATGAATGTCCAACAAAGTTTAATGCTTGATTCTATTAGTTACTAGATAACAGCAGGAAATCAATGATTCTACTCTCATATCTATATCTAAACAATGTAATGTCCCGATATTGACGATACGATTTTAACACGTTCAGTGACGTAACTTCTATTCAAAAGGACAACAACCTATTCTCATTAAGATACATTATATTCCGGTGATAATGCTCTACGCCAAAGGCCGGGGTAGAATATTTTTCACTTCAATTCCGTAATTTTATTTAATTACGCCTGTCATATCTTATGCTTGACGTTATCTCAAGGCCACTACCCACCCCGAAATGTTTGTAGGTCTACACTTCATATTCGTAGCATTTAAGTTCGCTATTTTTTCAACGTAATCCTCTACTTTTCTTCCTTTGGATTACACAACCCTAGAATCCAGGAAAATGATTTTCTGTGTTCTTTTCTTCTTTTTTTCGTCTCATCGTCCCCACTACTTCTATCATTTTTCTTTGTTTCATTTAAGCCGCAGGCGAGCGTTTTCCGAAAGGGTCCATGGAGCAACGTGGGATGTTATGCAGCTATGTTCTTTTCATGAATATCCATTTCGAAAGGTTGCATTGTTTTACTGCAAATTCGATTCTCAGTTAATTATTTTCCATATATTACCACTATTACGATCGAGTGAAAGACTTGGCAGGATAGTAACGATATTGTTTTACAATAGTCACACTGTTATGACATTTGTTGTTAAAGTAAAATGACTAAACGTATAACCAGACGAAAAGAAATATTGTAGAAATGTAAAGATAGGTAATGAGATAAGTAATGAGAAAGAAAGAGAGTGGGTGAGAGAGAAAGGGATAGAGAGAGATAAAAGGAGAGAGTGAGTCATATGTGTATATGTGGGTCTGACAATGAAAGAAACCAAGCCATCATCGGGGAAAGCTGGCATGCTTAGGTGGCGTCTATCTGACACACACACAAACACGTATGTATATATTTATATATATGTACTTATACAGGTTGGCTCATAAGTCAGTTGACAAAAATTCATTATTCTTGTAAGCAGGTTTAATATTGAAATGTTAAGCTTCACGTATATAGCACTAAATACAAATAATAAAACTTATAATGACATATTACTAATTTACATTAGATTCTAAAAGTGAACTCCTTCATTTTCAATTCAAAAATTAGATCTATTGAATTGCTTAACATTTTCAAATTAAATCTGTATGCAATAATAATGTACATTTGTCTCAGCAGACTTATGTGCCACCCTGTATATATGTATATATATTTCAATATCATCCTTCGAGTATTTATACCTGAAGCTATAACGCCATAGATATGGTTTTTTTAAAAGAATTTCTTTGTATTAATCTTGGTATAAGATGAAGGTAACCTTTACATTTCTTGCTAAATTGCAGTTTGATAAGCTTTCGTCGTCTTCCGACTTAACTTTCCTAGTTGGATGTCCGATAATTTTTTGAATGAATCAGAAAATGAGATCCTTCTTACCTTATCTTCGTACAAGCACGTTAAATTCTGATTTCAATACTAAAATCAAATTTCAATCAAATCAGATTTCAATCAAAAAAATCAATACAGACATGTCGATTATATACGGTTCTCCGTAAAAAGAAACACGTTATGATCGTTCCAACGAAACGAAATCATCTTCTTCCTTTTCTTCCCTTTCTTATTTTTATTCTTGTACTTCTTCTGTATCTTCTTCTTCTTGCTCCTTTCTTTTGTCCGCTCTTTCAACGGTTTCTCCCTCCAATACTACCAATTTTAAGGGAGCACGAAACCGAGGTAACCATTTATCCGTTACCCTAAGAGATAACCAAGCAAGGCAAGGCCATCCTAACAACTTCTTAGAGAAACAGATTCTGTTAGAAATCTGGGTTCATAGAAATCATTTTCTTTGTGTCTTTCATTAATATAATCTCTCCCTTTCTCTCTCTCTCTCTCTCTCTCTCTCTCTCTCTCTCTCTTCTTGTTCTCTGTTCTTCATTTAACTTCTAGTTTTTATCAGATAAAAAATCGAAGTAAAAAATTTAGACCCATGATTTATCATAGTAAATTTCATGCTTTAATTTGGCATACTAAGGGTATTATGAATTTTTAATTATCCTTGAATATAGATGAACAATTTCCTTCTCATACATTAATAGAAGTAGTAGCTAAAGGTTTAAAACGATGTAACATAGAAATGATATTAAACATATCATTACAGATATAATCTTGGAATAAGAAATGTTTTTGCGCTTCACGTAGGTAAACGATACTCTTTATTAAATTTTTCGAAAAGAAATCCAATATCACGTGCTCCCTCCTAGATAAGTACATATGCGGCAACAATTAGATTGCAATGTCGTTCTGAAGAGTATATATATGGTGCGCGTTACATAAGTTTTGTAAAGGTAGAAGGAAAAGAATAAAATGAAAAGAAGGAAAAAAGTGTACAGAAAACGATAATACAAACAGATAGCACACTTGAGAAGCTATTGATAGTTTTCACGCAATCATGTGTTTTATCAATACCTCAATTTTTACATTCTACCGACGAGGTAGACACGATACTTTGTTTCTTCCTTTTTGTCGTCAACGAAATCAGGTAAAACCGTAATGAATAGAGAGAGAGGGCGATCGCTAAGCTGATGGCGGTAGGCAATGGCGGCAGATGTCCAATAGAAAGTGACATCCTTCTCTCCCTCTCACTCACTCACTCGCTCTCTCTCTCTCTCTCTCTCTCTCTCTCCCTCCCTCTCTCTCTGTTTCTCCCTCTTTCATCTCCTTCTTTGGACCCTTCAAAAAAAAAGAGAAATAAAGGTGAAGCGATGGGAAGGATTAGGGAAGGGTGAAAATCGTTCATAAAATCACGCATAAATCCACTATGTAAGAAACATCTTTTCTTCTTTTCACTACTGTCTTTATTATTATTATATTATATTACATATTATTATTATAGTAATTGTAGTGGTAATAGGAATAATATGAAATCAACTCCTACGGAGCAAACTATAACAAATTAGCGCTGAGAAAAAATCTCATAGTTAATATAGAAACGAACTCATGATTTGATATTTATGAAAAATAATATATAATATATATGTTCAAAAATTATTCATTTCGAAAAAATAGTAGACAAACGTATTTACTTTATATGCAATTGTCATCGAACAAAATTATAATACTGCCGCTGTGTTTTATACAGCATAGATACTACGAAATCATGTAAATCATGAGTAGAAGAAATAAATATATAATAAGAGATTCGATAGTAATATATTACTAAATTATCAAATAAGCAGAAAAAGAGTAAATTAGTCCAGTAATTTCGTTAAAATCGATATAAAAAAAAAAATCACTGAAATCATGTATAACACCCGGTTTTCTCGAACCTAGGATACCCAAGTTATGAATCTAGACACTGGCCAATGCAATACACATTACTTCTGTACACTTTGTCTTCTTAGTCCTTACAAAAGAAAGAGAACTATAAATTTTTATAATTTAATAATATTTTAGAAATTCAAATCCATTGATATAAACGATTGGACATGTATGTACTTATTCTTGCCATAGAATCACTTATTCGGAGCTCGTAAAGAAGACGGAGTGTGTTACCATTGAAACGCACTTCTTAGTGTATGGAAATGTCAAAAATCTGAGAATCAGCTACTTACGTGCATAACCAAGCAGGCAATCGCTACTTCACGGAATTCATACTCATTCAAGCGTGTATATGAATATCAGTAGTGAGGGATATAAACTACTCTTTTGACGTAAATTTCAAGGAGCACAACTGTATTAAATCTTTTTTTCTCGAAAAATATCGAAGACACCATTTACGCCATTAATGAGAACAGTAGTAATTCTCAACCAATTTTGACGAACAAGATCTCATTTAAAAGACGAAAGTTTAATCTACAGCTTATTGTTCTCAAATTTTTGAAAAGGGTTTTTATTTGTGCATAAACTATTCTCGAAAAATAGTACGTGTTAATAACATTTTTTTCTTCAAAGAAAATAAAGCTTTTTCAAAAATTCGAAAAGAATTCGCGGTACAATAAATATGCGTCTGTAAAATGAGACCTTGTTCGTCAAAGTCGGTCAAGAATCACGCCTGTTCTCATTAATGGCGTGAACCATTTCAAAATGAGGGGTAATAGGCAGCCTTAATAACATGTATTATTTATGCATTTCCCACGATAATTGTCCGTGAGGTTGTTACCTCAAATCTGATTGTTGATTAAATCTTTCAACTTTGCATTTTCTTAATCTCCCTTTTTCTCTCTGTGCGAAAATAAGTTAATCAAATCGATTCGTTATTTTTTTTTTATTATTGTTAATTTATTCATATACTGTAATAAAAACTATATTTTATAATTATTATGTGTTATGAGATCATGCTATATAAGTATATATTTTTATAAACTGTACAGAAATAAGAAAAAAGAAATACGAATTAAACATTTGTTTAAAATAGAAACAAAAAACTTGTATAATTTAATCGCGGTTTGTAAATACGCCTATACTCTGCAATGCCACCTAACAATGTCTTCTACAAATGCAAACTTGATGAAGTATGGTGCCTTTTACTGAACGTGTATGGTTAAGTTGCCTTAATTTTATATTTAATGTTTATTTAAAAAGTAAGTTGATAGATACGTTTTATCATATGGCTTTTTAAAATGATATACTTTCGTTATGTGTAACAATAATATTGAGTTAATACAAATATTTAAGAAAATGATTCGCGCAATTATACTATCTATATATGCGTATTTCTTAAAATAATATTTTACTCATAATACCCTTATCGCGAATTATTTGATATAAACAAAACGCTATTTTTCCGTTAACTACAAGGTTCTTCAAGGTTCTTCAATTCTTCTTTAAGTAATTATAAGCTTTTAGTAGAAAAATAATACTTAATGTTATTATTTTTTTTTTATTAATCATCCTTGTATATTAATGCTAATATTGAACATCATTAAATATAATAAATATAAAACTCTTAAGTCATTTTTCAGAAGATCCTTTCTAAGTTATGGAACCAAAGGAAAGAGTAACATCTTCCTTTGATTCAATAGGGACTTTGATACAACTTTAAAAACACCTATTAATCAGGAACACAAAAAGCAAAAGATTATATCAAACATTTATAAATTTGATTGAAGAATATTAGGAACAGGTGGAGCTTATATACTGAAGATAAATGTGAAACAAATGACATGCTAAGCAATTAAATGAAATAATGAGGAAACAGAAGACAGTGACCAGCAGCATATTTAATGCAAGGACTTTTTGGAGTATATACATCCACATATTTGGCAATTATTGGTTCATTTGTCAGAAAGTATAAAAATATTAATAAAAAGTTCATACTGTTGTGGGCTGATTTACCCTATGTGCCTATTGAGATGTTACAAATGCACATATTAAATAATTCAATTTCATGCAATACAGTTTTCTTCTCTTCAACTGTTTATACAAATGATCTAGCAACAAATACTTTGATCAAATTGGATTATAGTGGCAAACCAATATAAAATTAATTTAAGGACAGACAAGTATTACATTAAATTTATTATATAACATAAATTTGCTTAGTTGCCTGAGGGCTTCTTGTTACGAAAATAGATGCAATGGTTTCTAGGGCTGGTGTACAAATCTATTACTGCATATTGTGCCATTATGTTCAATCTCTTTCCTATTTGTAGAGCGTCCAGATCCTCGCAACGTCAAATATTTGGATACCATGATCTGTTGGCAATATCATAAATGTATCGACAAAAATAGTTTGAGATAAAGGAAATAATTCTGCAAAGAATACTTTGAAACTACTTCTGAGACCAACATTTCTGTTGGCATGTATGTGCATGTCTCACAAGTATGTACATTTTATATATTTCTAATAAAATTAGGAGGTAGCTTTTTCTTTATTCTTTTGAATCATAACCAAATTTATATGTTACAGGCATTTTTTACTTTTGTTTATATTCACACATTTATATAGTGTCTATTATTGAGTAAGGTCTTTGATAAAAAATTGAACTGGGTAGAGAGTAAGCTGATAAATAGTAAGTCAATTAATAAGATAATAATAGTATATGGATTAATAAATTGATTAATATTGAGGATTTCAAAAGGACATTCCATATATGAATTTATTCAAGATAAATGTGAAGCAAGTGATATGTTAAGCAATTAAACAAGAGGAGCCTTATTTTTAATGGAAGGACATTTTGGAGTATCCACATCTTCATATTTGACAGTTATTGATCCTTTCCTCGGTAAGTATTAAGATATTGATAAAAAGTGTGGGCATAATATTAATAACAAGTAGACATAATATTAACACATTGGCCGCCACGCCGAAATAACTTGTTTTGCTCAGGATTCAAGGAAAGTATTTTTATTATTCTAATTATATAATGGCAAAATAATAATAATAAACATGGTTATATAAGACAACATTCTTACCTATGGGGCGAGAATGTTATTTCAAAGTATTCTCTAATTAGCAATGATTTCTTTTTACAGGTAAGAGTGTTTGCAGCTGAAAATCGAGAAACGGAAGTATTTTTTAAAGAAGTTGAATATGCATCTGAGTTGAAATATGAAAATTTAGGATTTAGTATTGGATTATTTTAAACTTGAGCAAATTTAAAACAAATTTGTTCAATACATTGTACTTTGGTTATCCTTTAACATGTTCACGTCCAGTGACATGCTTGTTTTTAGAGTGTCACATTCCAGTTCCGTGCATAACTTTAGTAATGTTGTAAAAATTTTCCCTGATAATGGATTACGAAGAAGAGAACACTTTAGAAGATAACTATGCTGATGTTCCTGAGGACAGTGATTTGGAAAAGACAAGTGAAAGTGATACAAAATCTACAGATTCAGATATTATTTGTGAAGTGCAAAGAAGTCGACGAATTAGGCTTTTATCAAGTGACTCTGCAGAAAGCGACGTAGAAATGTATTTAGATTGGACAGAATTTGATGAACCTGTGAATAATGAAGCTTTTCAAGGCACTCGGGGTTTTACTGTGTTCCCAATAAATAAAAGTAAAGTAGAAGAGTTTGTAGACATTTTTATTGGAAACGATTTGTTTGCATTTATTGCCACTGAAACAAACAGATACCACAGACAGAATTGTGGTAAATATAAAGAACAAAAAAGAAGTGCCAAATGGTTGGATGTAACCGTATCAGAGCTTCAAAAGTGGTTTGCACTAATAATTATAATGGGATTTGCAGAAAGACCAGAAATAGACAATCACTGGTCCACAGATCCACTGGTAGAGATTCCAATATTTAACGAAACAATGAACCGTGAAAGATTCAGACAAATATTGACTTTCATTCATTTTGCAAACAATGCTAACATGTCTAGCAATGCTAACCGACTCTTCATAGTTCAATACCTAATAGACTACTTCACTAAAAAATTTGAAGAAAATTTCAATCTTTTGCGAAACATTTCTATTCACAAAGGTATGATACCGTGACGAAGAATTGGCTTTAAAACTATACAAAACTAAACAAAACATGGTATTTACATAATTATATAGTTATATTATACATAACTAAACAAAATATGGTATCCTGGTACGAATGATATGCGATTCTGCTAGTGGATATATTTCAAGTTTCAAACTTTATTCTGGCGTTGGACAAACAGACCGACCGATTCTAAACCCCCGTATTCTATATAAAAAGCATATGAAACGAGTGAAGTGGGCTGATAAATATCTTAGCTGTTATCCCATATATAGAAAGACAATAAAGTGGTCTAAAAAAGTTACACTATATCTTTTTAACTGCAGTTTGTTCAATGCGTTTAGAGTATATAAACATATGAATGTAAGTTGTGGTAAAACTCTGGCTTTTCGTGACTTCCTTGTGCATACAGCAACTTATTGGATACAAGATGCACACACCGAAGAGAGTTTTGAAAATCCTACAATATCGACTCATCGTCACCATGACCCGCTTCACAGACATTCTGGAAATTTATTTCCCCACAAATTGATTCCAATTTCTCCAACTAATAAACTTAAAAGAAGAAGATGTCACATATGTTATTCGCATAAAAAGAGAAAAACCACAAATTTGATGTGTAAAAGTTGCAAAGTTGCGTTACATTTGGCGAACCGTTTTGCTACCTACCATCGAAAAAGGAAATATTAAATGATTTATAATTATACTACAATATATTTTAATCATGTTTTTTTTTTCCGTGACCTCGATAAATAACATTTATTTACGCGTATCACTTAATAAACGGCGGCTAAGTTTATTATGTTATAATGAATTTTACGTTTTATATTCGTACATTTTAATGAACCACATTGAAAAAAGTTCCGACGACAGAGAAGAAAATTTTTGTGAATCATGCGGACGTGAAAGTGTTAATGTCAATTGGGCAATTAACATCCGGCGATATTATGAGACATGTTTTATGTCAATCAAATAGTTCAAATATCTCTCTTTGTCACTAAATAATCTTTATTGTTTGGAAGGTACAGGAAAAATATATATGGAAATATATATACTGTAATATATACTAAAATATATTCATATGTATATATATGTGTATATAATATATACATGAGTATATATATATATATATATATATATATATATATATATAGTATATATATTTCTTTTTTTAACAAACTACTTAAGATAAGTTTTTGTTATTCAATTTTATATTTTTCTTTTTAAACACACTCTGCAAAAGATTACATTTTATTATTCCCTTTTATGTACATATTTATATAGATATACATATACATATTTAGTATTCCATGTACGTTACTAATAAAGTTAATGTTAGTGACAAAAGAGAAAGATGTGTGAGGTTCCTGCACCGAAACTTGTATAGATAAAAAGGACAGTACAGATGAGCGTTACAAAAGACAGAAAGGAATGATAAGAGTACATTGGACGAAAACTTTTTTTTATAAAATAAGTGATCATTATTTGTATACATAGAAAAATACAAAAATCTGCGTAACAATAAGTAATAAAAATAATAGCTGTAAAATAACAGTTTTGTAGTTCTACATAGCTCTTACCTAATTGACTTAATCTAGTTTCTTGGTTTTACATGAACAAATATGTATTTTCTTAACATTCTATTCAGTCTTTGGTTTTCGCTCGATATTCGATACACGTTGTATAACTTACAATAATAGTTGTATTTGAGTGAAGGAAAAATTTCTAAAAATCCTACGGTCAAAAGTTTTTGACTTGATCTGATGTAACAACGTGGTACGACCGTTAACTTGATAGAAATTGCTTCATTAGTCTATTTTATTGAAAATTTGATGTATTTTTTATACTTGTAGTTATATAGCTTTATATTAAGTTTTCGTATAAGCGTGATCGTAAACAAAAGCTTAAATGTTGGACAGACTACGAGCAAGAGCTTGGGCTTAATATATATATGTATAAATATATTTTTTCAAATAGTGTTCTCAATATATTTCACCATGTAAATCATCTCTTACATAAATATTTAATAAAAAAACTATTAACTTCCTAACATTTGTAAAAACTTTAATTAACAAAACAACTATCATTATAAAAGTTCACAAAATTTCTCCGCAATTATTCGGCGCACAAACATACGTTATAACATTATTAGAATTATAAAGAGTTTAAAAATATCGATAGTCATATAGTATTGCAACTGGATTGCGTCTCATAGAAGTTTTCTCATTCATTATTATTCAACTTATAACACTGTTTCACATTCAGTTCATTAATTGTCATGCCCCTTATTATATAAATTGAGAAATACAGACAATATTTCTCTGATCTCAAATATTCGTTAACTTGAATCATCATAAAATAGTAAACAATTGATTTAACAAAAAAAAAATTCTTAACTTCGCAACATTTGTAAAAACTTTAATCAACAAAACAACTATCATTATAAAAATTCACAAAATTTCTCCGAAATTATTCGGCGCACAAACATACGTTATAACATTATTAGAATTATAAAGAGTTTAAAAATATCGATAGAGTCATATAATATGAGTGATTGATCTATAAATATTAATTTACATAAATCGGACAAATAAAATACCAACATTAAGTAGTATATTCTGAACGAAGTGTCTACAATTAAATACATATCGATTTATATATAAATAGTCATTCTAATAAACAGGATATTTTATAGTTGTATCAGGGTTAATTCATAAATAAATGTATCCTGTAATAGATTTTTTAGTTAGAAAGATTCTTATATTTATGAATCAACAAGATACTCTCGTATATGCTTCGAAAGATCCTCGATCATGATTTCTTTCTTTTTATTTAAGGTATATCTCCAATTTCGGATAAAATATTGATAAACAACTCTTATTTAACGTTTCTCACCATTACCTCCGAACCACCTTAATAAATTTCATCTCAAGTTGAACTTTTCAACGCGTAGGTGTTCTGGCTTGAAAGAGATCCGTGGTGGATTGAAACAATTTCTTTTTCCAATTGTCTTGAAATAAATTTGTTTCTTCATAGTACACACACACGCACGCACGCACACACACGCACACACACACACACCGAGAGAGAGAGAGAGAGAGAGAGAGAGAGAGAGAGAGAGAGAGAGAGAGAGAGAGACCAACAGACATATTTGTACATCCGTTCATTCCATTACTGTAGTATTCACGTTGTCTAGTGAATAATGATAAATGGAATAGCTGGTCTAACAGTAGTATACATTGATCTATCAGAAAGTTCTTTTTTTTTATTTTTAAGTTAACGAAAATAAAGAATGTAAACACTGTCTATTGATATTTCATTGAACAACGTTATGTTAATATTATTTTTCTTTTGAAGAAAAAAAAGGCAGATAGTTCAATAATGACAAACGCAGTATACCGAGGTCTTGCAAAAAGTTATTTTGTCAATTTTACAAGTAAAGGAACATAATAAATACTGTTCTTTGATATTTCATTCAGTAATGTTACTTTAATATCTTTTTTTTTTGGAAGAAGGAAATAGTTAAGTGGAATCCATTTCGTTCTATTTTTCAAATATTCAATATGTTTATATTTCCATTTGGTTTCTATTTCAATTTTTAAAAACTAACCATTAAAATGCATTATTTAATGATTTCTCCCTACTTCGCGTTAGATTTAAGCATATTTGAATATTTTCGAATTTAACAGATCTCGACTTTTATTTTTTTTACGACACTAATAGCATATTGAAAATCACATTTCTTTCTAAACATTAACTTACAGCATACAGTTAATTTAATTTTTAACGTTCGAATATTAGTATTTGTATTTTTCATTAGGTTTACATATCTCAATTCTCAAAAGTTAACAATTTAACAAATTCTCCAACGTTCTCCTCACATTAGATATGTATCGTTAGCTTAAATATTACTTAATGGTTGTCCAGTTGGACATTTATATACTATCTCCCTCTATATTCTTACCTGAACAGATATTCGCTCAAAGCAGTTACCCTTAAATTTTCTCGAGAACGATCTACACGAAGCCGTTTAGACAGCATTATGTTACAGTCGATACATTCGCTCGTAAAACAAATTTATAAATCAAATCTAAATTACCAAAAAAAAAGGAGAAAAAGGAAATGTAAAGAAAGACAAAATATAACTTTTGCAGGGAGGAAAAAATCTATCAGTCGAACAAAAAGACGGAGAGTCTTTAAATTGGTTAGTTGTGTGCGGTTGTATGTATGAGATAAACCTACCTATAGGTAGAGAAGGATTAGGAGGTCCAGAGATAGTTAGCTATATGTATATGAGCATGAGATGTGTAAATCTATCGATAGTCGAATAAAAGATGGAAGGTTCTGGCATTAGTTAGCTGTAACATGTTTGGTTGAGACTAATCGGTCGACAGTTGAACATCGAGGTCTACACTTTGTGAGTTACGTTTGATACGAATGGCCTGTAGTATATAACGTTGTAACATTTTAAATAACTAATTCCTAGTTAGCCAATCCGTATTTAACAGCTAGAGTTACAAAAAATACACTATATATATATATATATATATATATATATATATATATATATATATATATTTATGTTATTATAAATTAATAATTGTTAATAAATTATAAACAATCAATAATAATATTTATATCATCATTATTATTATTATTATATATAATACGTTAATATTTATATGACTATATATGTAACATAATATTATGTTATATATACTATAGAATAGGTCGGAATTTATTAGATAGGCGTAAAATTTCTAAATGTAATGCTTCCTCTGTGTGATTTACAAGCTTTCTTGTAGTTTTGCTATTTCAGAAAAAATAACAATTGGACTAAACTTGTCCAAAAGAGAGCAACTGATATATATTTACAACCCCATATTATACCTTTAGGAACAACGAAGCGTACGAAAAAGCGAATAACCCGATCCGTATGGGAAGGAAGAGGGTGAAAGAAACAGAAAGAAAGAGAGAGAGAGAGAGAGAGAGAGAGAGAGAGAGATATCGTTAAACTGATAGCGGTTGACAATGGCGGCAGATGCCAGTAGAAACAGAATTTTTTCTCTTTCTCCCTCTCTCTCTCTCTCTCTCTCTCTCTCTCTCTCTCTCGCTTTCATCCCCTTCCGTGGACTCCACAAAAGAAAGAGTAATAAAAATGAAGAGGAGTTGGAGAATTAGCGAAGGGTGAAACTCGTTCGTAAAATTCGTTCGGTGAAACTCGCTAATCCGAATAACTATAAGAAGGGAGATGAAAGGACGAAGGGATATAACGCAATATGAAAAGGGTTGAGGAAAGAGAGAAAGAGGGGCAAGAAGAAGAATGCGGCGAGGTAACCAGGGGGAGACGTTACTAGCGATCGATACTTACAACTTTTCTGTTCTTCGTTTATCTTTTCTTCGACATTTAGATTTAATTAATCAACTAGTAGATAAAAGTTATTAATTGTAATTGGTAGTATCATAGCTTGGAAGGAGAATTGTTTATAAAAAAACATTGTCTCTTTTCTTACGAAGTATTAAAATTTGTACTAATTTTTTACAACGTTTTACAGAACACACAAATTGATTAATCAAAAAAAAAATTGCTATAGATTTATTTATAATTAGAAATAAATGATTTGTTGTTGATTTATTAATAAATAAAAATAAATTATTTGTGCAGTCAAAATATTTAAATATTATTAATAAGAAATATTTGACATAGTTGATGATAATTAGTAAATTTTACCTTTTAAAGTTTTATCATAAAAGTAAACTACAATAATTAATAATAAAATTAAATTTTACAGAATTTAATTAGAAAAATAAAAATGACAGTTGAAATTTATTTACATAAGCTTAAGTATGCCAGTATGGACACAATTTGTATAAAATAAAAACACCTTTAAAGTTTGAAGTTAGGTTCTGTATGGTAGTAATAGATAAACAAATAGACAAGTAATTTTTATTGAGAGAAGATATAGTTAATTAATCTGGAGATTTCTACGATGATGAAATTATTATACGTGTGAAGATTCGAGCGCGAAATGCGATTGCAGTACAAGGATGATTACAGATGAGCATGAAAGCGAGGATTGAATATGCTACAGCAAATGCTATTGATTCATGTATATATACAACGTATATATATATTTTATAACTGTGTTCGTACAGTATGTACACAGGTTCGTATCTTCTTCATCTAGTAACACTGTTTTGCAAATCTATTTCTTAGCATAATTAATTGATTACTTATTTAATGTTCCTAAATTTATTAGCTCAACGTTCTCTAATAAGCATGATAATCCAATTCGAGATGTTACATCGTTTAAATATTTTTTTTGTTTTTTTTTTTCGGCATGCAATTCACAAACAATTTCGATATTTTCCACTTGTAAAGTAATTTAAAAAAAAATATGTTAAATTTATATAATTCAATTTCTATCATTGGGAATCGTTTTATTATTTTCTCTAGTTATTTTTATAATTCTCTTGTAAGACCAAATTTCCCATAACAGACGACTCTTCTCTACCGACCTTGCCATTACTCTTCACGTAAACGACATACGTAGTATATGTATATATATAGTGTCACCCTTCGCTAATTCTTCTCTCCTGTACATCTCTATTTCTCTCTTTTTGGTGGGGACTTTCGAAGGAGATGAAAGACTGAGAGAGAGAGAGAGAGAGAGAGAGAGAGAGAGAGAGAGAGAGAGAGAGAGAGAGAGAGAGGGAGAGGAAGAGGGAGAGATCTTATAAAGAAAGAGGAGAGCATAAAAAAGAATCAGAAAGCAGATGTATGTTTATTATATTAAATATATATGTCCTTATTATATTATATGTGTATGTATCTTCTATGTTATATACACACATACACAATATAATTATATAATAAGTCTACTACTTTACCTCCGCTGTTTTTTTGTGAAATTCGAGGCTATATTAAAAACTGGTTATACATTTATGATTCAAAGTATTGTCGATCGCTGGCCACTACTTTCTCACATCTTTCGGGCATCGTGCGAATCCTGCTTTGAAAAAACTGGTTATCTTCTGAAGCGATTCACGAATCGTAAACGGCGCAAGAAAATTGTACACCTAATATAATGTATGGTTATTTGTAATATATTATAATTAATTATGTCGTAAACATTTATAAGATTATTATATAATTATATTATTCTGAACTAATACTATAATATAATATATAATAAATATAACTATATATATATATATATATATATATATATATATATATATATATATATATATATACATATCATACATTACTAATATAATAATTATTAGATCAATGATTATTAATATTATAAAAATATCATATTTAATTTGCCGTAAGTTTCACGTTAAAAATAAATTTTATTACTTTTAACGTTAAGAAAAAAGAATGAAAAAAGAAAAAATTAAAAAAGAAATGAGTTCGATTAATAATTTGCTTTACCCAACGATGGTAAAATACTACCATTCAACTTTCTTCCCTTTTTTTAGCGCACTATACATATGTAGCTCATTCTTTCATCAGGATAATCATAAAGATTCTTCGTCGTTCCAACTTAATATGAGACGTTTTTCTTTCACATGTGTGAAACCTTCATCTCATCCGTGAACCGCCGAATGTATCCGAAAATCTTCTCTTCCTATTTAATTTCCTTTTTCTTTCTTTTTATTTTGTCGTGCATCATCGAAGCATACGATGACTGAATATAATTGTCCTCAGAAAAATAAAGGAGAAGAGAAACAATGACAGACTCATTATATTATTCAGAATAATATAAGCGATGAGTTTTTTGAGAAAAGAAATCGAGATGTTAGGAGAGAACAAAAATGACGGCGGCGTTTGATTAATTGATCATTAGTCGTTAACTCGCACGGGTACTCGACATTCTTTTACTTTCTCTCTCCCTGTTCCGATCTAGCAATAATATTCAAAAATATGGCGCGACTTTGGTCCGCTAATTCTCCTAAACATCATTATAAATAGATTCATAAAAAGCGTAATACAACAGACGCCCACTCACACATCTGCATTTAAATATATTATCGCCTCGATTTATTCTATATTAGCGTCTCTTATCGGTAAAATGGATTGGTTGACAAAGAACGCAACGTCGTTTTATTTTTTGAAATTATTTCAGAGTTATCCTTTCCGATAAAAAAAAGAAAATGTCTGGAAAGTAGATAGCTGAAATACATTTTCTATCCTTTGACATAGATAGATAACAAGGAGCAAAGTAACAAAGCGCGGTATGGATTGAAAAGATATACGTTACTATTATAACATCGCGCAGTATAGGGTAGAAAGTTTTAAGCACGTTCGAGCGTGTCCTCGTCATACGGATACGTATTGCTTAGGCGGCTGGAAAGAGCTCACAAGCTAAAGTTTATTCTAACCATTATTCCCATCTACTCTTAAAAGACTCACACGTCAACTCAATTATATCTCCTTTCTACCAACTATACTCTCTCACTCTCTCTCTCTCTCTCTCTCTCTCTCTCTCTCTCTCTCTATCTCTTTCATTCAAGTTCATATACCGCGACAGTTAAAATTCTTACAATAAATTCGCCCCTCCAGTAAATCCGGTTACCAGATCGAATTTCTTTACCTGAAGCACGTAACCTGACAAAAGCGTTCCGACCCTTCAACCATTTTGAAATGCAACATCTGCTCGCAGAACGGTTGCGTTTCGGACTAGTTTACATTTCCAAAACAGTTTTCATATGCGAAACCTATTGTCTGTTACAATTAATCCTAGTTCTGCACTTGGGGTGTAGGACACCCGAGACCAACTTTAAGCTCAATTTAAAACAAGTAAATGTTTTTGAATAAGACTCGTGCTGCCATTTATGCGTAGTTGAGATATGTATTTTCATATGCCAACTATCAGAATAGTCCGCGCTGTGTCAGTCGTTTAGTTATGATCGAGTAAAGTTGAAGTTTGTAAAATCTGTGGTGTGCTACATACTGTGTGCACATTAAGTTGTTTTTGCGTTAATTTTGAATTCTCTATTATTGAAAATTGTTAATCCATTCATGCTCTAAATAATGTGATCCTATGTACAAGTGTGGTAGAAATAATTTTCTAACCTTCTGTCTCGTTCATACACGAAATCAAATGCAATCAATAAGAATGGAAAATCAGCTATTATACACTAATATAATGAAAATAAAGAAGAGTCGACTCTTCTAATCAGTTATGTCATATATTCACTGTTAATAGAAAAACTAATCGTTAGCCAATAAGAAATTTCTTCGGGATGATGGATATGATTGCTATAAATGCCAGACTATTAGTGTAAAATGAAAATGGTGATGGAAATGTTACGATCTCTACCCAATCTTGTCTGAAAGACCTCTATAAATATCTTTGTAAGTATTATTCACTAGAGCATTTCAATATGTCATTCAAAGCATTTGTCATCAAAAAGCAACGTCGATGTATGATTTATTCACGTTCGAAAAATAAGGAAACTAAAATTGTATGTCCCTCAAATAGACGCCCAATTTGCGATAAACACCGTGGTGATTTATGCGTTCAATGCATCGGTTATAAATAAACATTTTATCATTTTTATATTGTAACTCTCTACTTTTATAGCTCCTTGTAGAGATACGAATATGTATGTATGAATATTTCAATGAAATTAATGGAAAAACAAACAAAAAATAATGGGAATTGATGGAATAATTGAGTACTTTTTCCTTCTCAAACAATGGTAGTGTTTTTGTAACTACCATTTCTGTACTTATTTCGTTCTGAAAGAGACTCGTCTCAAGATGCTTATGTCATTAGATTTTTATCGAAATAAGGAATTGAATTGAAAAAGATATTCCGTTTTAAGGAAAAAAGTTAATTTTTGCGCATTGCATGATTCATGAATTATCTTTATAATGTTTTAATTTGAAATGCGTTTTCAGATCCATTGATTATCATTTCAGAGGCTTCAAGGAATATACAGAACTTTTTGTAGTCAAAATAATTCATTCTGTATAAACGACAGCTGCTCAAAGTGACGAAGGTGTAGCACACCCTAAATCCATAATTAGAAATTATTTTGAGGTGTGCACAACTTGAGTTTATTACTATTTTAATTTGATTCACATTCTAATATAATCCCCATCACGTATATACTTATGTATGCACGTATATACATGTTATGTACGTAGACCCCATCGTGCGTCAGCGATAGCAGCTACGAAAAATTTCGAAAGCAGAACAATTGTAAGAGCAAATCGTAATTAAATATAATTTCAATGATCATTCTCTTCATATTATAAATGTTCTCGAAATTGTAACTGTATTTTCGTTTGGCAAATCGTTGCACGTTTCACTTGATAGTTGATGATATTAAACGTAACATAATTATCTGAAACTGTTACGTATTTTTCCACAGTGGAATATTTACTAGGTGCAATTGCATTCTTTTTAATGAAACTGTAATTCTGAATACAATAATAAATGCAGTTTTTCACCCTCTAAAAAACATGTTCAGAATGTTATGTCTGAAAATTGTTAGTTTAGGTGTTATTTTTATTTTAAACATGCTAAATAATTTCGATAATTGAATAGATATGGACGAACGTGTGAAAGTGGGGGTGAGAGAGTCAGAGAGAGAGAGAGAGAGAGAGAGAGAGAGAGAGAACACTTGGTACTAACTCAAGTTGAGCCTTTAAGGTTATTTACTATCTTTCGCTCGAAGCACGTAACTACGACGACAGGTAAGAGCAAAATATAAACTACGAAAAAAGCAAGAAACTCTGTTCCTACCTGTGTCTATCGTAACGGTGTATAAGCTTGTGTTGGTTATACTTTCAACACGTGTACATAACAATTGGTTTCGTGCAGGGTACAATGAGTAGGATTAGTATATTCAGAATTAACACTTCAGGCTCTCGTATACCTATATATCTTTCTTTTATGGTAGAGAGTGCGTCTCGCAGTGACCCGTGCTTGTTCCGACGTTGGTACGCATTTGTTTCGAGATAAATGCATAGAAAATAAAAAGTATTATTGGAAAATATAAGAATTAGTATATAAATCTGCGACAAAAATGAAGAATATGTCGAATATGTTCATCAAAATAATTGGTGAATATATTAGTTTAATACAAATTAAAACACCTGTTCATCTCCACCCTATCTACGAGGTAGAACTCCCAATGCTTGTTTCTTTACGTGGTTTCCCATTGTAGGACTAGTCCACTCTCTAATACTTCGAGCATTACTACTACTAAACTGCTACTGATAATAACAATAAAAATACAATATCATACAATATAATAATAATTGATAGTAAAGAGAATTAGCTTCGACTAATCGTGAATAAAAGAGTATGGAAAGAAATGCTTAAACATCATAAGGTAGGAAGCCAAGGAGAAACAATAAGGGAAGAAAACAAAGGAAACGGTTCACACTTTTCATCGTATGTTGTTTCATTTTTACTTTCCATTTCATCGCTAAGGCGACGGTGAAATATTAACTGATAACTCCGTTCTAGGCGTAACGGTTCATCTACAAACAACTTTGTGTATTTATACATGTAGAAAGATTTCTCGGCATATGTTCATTGTAATGTGTCTGGCAAAATACTCGTGGAGTAACAGTCTGCTCATGCTAAAAACGGCTCGAGGTTCCTGATCGGTCATATAAGAAGAGAAGAAGGGCGTGCCGCCAGTATTGATTTTTCGGATACACATGAGATTGGCACATGCGTTCTTTCCGCGCGGTATCCATTACAAATTTTTCCGATACTCTGAACATTTACAACGCAAAAAAATGCGTTTTATGATGCAATATCAAATTCACCATTTTCTTTTCGAGCTTCGGATATATGAATCTATGAGAAAATTAAGGACATACGTGTCCAATCGTTTATGTGAATGGATCTGAGTTTGTAAATTACTGTTAAATTTTGAAAATTTTATAGTTCTTTTTAGATTTTATATAGAAAAGAAATACAAATAATACAATTAATGTGTAACATATTGACAATCCCCTAGATGCGTTATTCTGGTGCCATAGGTTAGTTCGAGACTACGTGATGCCAGTGGTTTTTGTTAAATGAAACTAATGAACAAATTCATTCCTTTTTTCTTATCAGATAATTTATACGATTATCTTTACAGTGCTAATTTCTCATTGTTTTTTCTGCAGGCGTTCACTTCATATTATTACAATTACTACTACTATTACTTTTATAATTATATTACGAAATATAATTATATAGCGATAAGAGAACAATAGTAAGAAGAAGAAATAGAAAAATATAATTATATTTCAGACGCAGCATGACTCATGATAACGGTAATTTCTGGCTGCAAAAGAAGTAAAAATTTGTCATTTTACGTGGTGGTTTTATGCGTGGACACTCAACAGATCGTGTCCTTGGTCATTTCGACAAATTCAACCTTCTATTTTACAATTTGCATTTCATACCTGTAGGGAGATTTTTCTTCGTACGTTGATTGTAATGTATCTGGCAAAATACTCGTGGAGTAACAGGCTGCTCATGTTAAAAGTGGCTCGAAGTTGCAGATTGGTCATATAAGAAGAAAAGAAGGGCGTGCCGCCAGTATTGATTTTTCGGATACACATCAGATTGGCACATGCGTTCTTCCCGCGCGGTATCCATTAGCAATTTCTCCGATTCTCTGAACATTTACAACGCAAAAAAATGCGTTTTATGATGCAATATCAAATTTACCATTATCTTTTCGAGCTTCGGATATATGAATCTATGAGAAAATTAAGAACATACCTGTAGAAAGACTTTTCTGCATATGTTCATTCTAAAGTATCTGGTAAAATACTCGTAAAGTAACAGGGTAGCTCATAGTAGGAATAACTCGAAGTTCCAGATCGGTCATATAAGAAGAGAAGAAGGGTGTGCCGCCAGTATTGATTTTCATGTACACTTTGATTGGCGCATGCGTTCTGTCCGCGCAGTTTCGTTTGCTTGGATGTTTATGTGCCTAGATTCTCCGATTCTCTGAATATTTTCAACGCAGAGAAATGCGTTTCACGATTCAATTTCACGTTTCCGTCTTCTTTGAGTCTCGGATACATAATTCTATGACAAAACTAAAGACATACGTGTCCAATCGTTTACGCCAATGGATCTGAGTTTCTAAAATATTGTTATATTTTGAAAAATGTATATTTCTGCTTAGAGTTTATATATTAAAGGAATATACATAATGCAATTAATTTGTAGCCCATTGGCGACCCTCTAAATTTGTCATTTGGGTGTCCTAATTTCGATACTGAATGATTCCAATTGGAATTTGTTTTGTATTCATGTAAATGGATACAAAGATAATGATTTTTCTTTTTATCTCTTTTGCTTATAACTGTATTCTTTTTCTTTTAATTTTTATATATTAATCCGATCGACATAGTTGATGCTTTCTATTTCACGAGAGATACTTACCTATCGGTGGTGTCTGGCCATGGAGAAAAAGTTATGCTCAATTTGCATTTTATGCCGTTTATTTTTCGATACAAATCATAGTGGCATATATCGATTTAGCTTGGCTCGTTTTTCTGGGACTTCCAGATCTTTTTCTTGATAAACAAACTCCTTTAGCACCGTAATTTTTAATACTATATCCTACGTAAGACTTTGAAACTCCTACTTTTTCCGAAATTTCTCTTATGAATTATCCTTCTCCGGATAATACTATGATTCGCGACCGCAATTCTATTCTTAATGCATTTTTTCCGTACCCATCATTCTCTTCCAAGTATTCAAATCGAACTAAAGTCGATAGAAATAAAAAACGGACGTTACGATTTTATAGAAGGTTTCTCTATGGTAACGCACCATATCACGAAACAAAATTCGAGGAAAATGAACAGAAACAACGAAGAAAATGAAATAACACATTCTTGTAAACCGTTCGCACGCAACAGAATCTAATCCAGTATTAAACTACTGTTAATAATATTATAACATATTAAAAATGTGTTTATAGTAGGATTGATCGAAAAGTATCGATAATCCTAAAGTATCGATAAGTAATTTGTGATTAGAATCATACCGAGTTTATTCCTTTGAAATTTTAGGTGGGAGAGGGGAACGCTATTCTGACGGTTCCAAAAAATCGTCGAGAATAATTATACTTTTTTTTTAATTATTTCAATGATCGCAACAGATCGAAATTTTACTTTCGAATTTTTTTAACAAGTTGACTGCTTTACGTTATTATAAAGCCATGATGATTCGAATAAAGTAACAAATTAATTGCTATATATATGAAACGGACAGTTAATGAATATATCTTTACGGCAAATAAAAATATATGTATATTATTTTTCAAGTATGACAATAAATAGTAAAAAGTAAGCCGTGGTATAATTTTATTAACAATTATAATTATATTATATTATTATTAATATAATGTTTATCAATCATTTTTACAAATATTATATATAAATCTGAATAATAAATATTTATTTTTATTATTTCCTAATAAAAATTATTTATTATTTCGAACATTAAAGATTAGTTTAGTCGTCATTGCTGATTTGGAAATTAAGAAAATTATTTAAAAATTTTTTCATAAATTATTATTTTTGATCATCTATCAACGCAAAGATAACGCGCGATTACAGTATTGAAAATACATAAATGACACGGTAGCAATGACTTGAGTCGTCGGTAAAATTTTATCTAATGGTTCACGTGTCGGTAAAAAGTTATCGACAATAGGTCGACCTATCCCCCGTAGGTATCCAAGCCTGATCACCCCCAATAAATGTTACGATTTTATCTCTGGTTTAAAATCCAGTAATTCAGCTTCATTGGCAAACAATACGTAATGGGGCAGAAGAGTTCGAGTGATATCTGCACGGATGAGTCATATGTTTATTTGAACTTTATTTCATAGGAGACACTGATTATCCGCAAAGTAGTGATACGAGCCATCCAAGAGATGTCGTTTGGACGGCAATCGCGCGTCATACGAAGAAGCGATCTTAATTATTAAAAACTTTTCTATTATAATTGTTATTGTTATCGTTTTCCATAGTTGTATTAGAGTTTACGTAAAACCAAGAAACGAATAACCTTGGCACGCGAAACATCCATAACTATTAATCAAGAAGCTAAGATGAGTGAAGTTTTCATTTTGTGATTTGCAATTAAATTGTTAGCTGGTTTCGAAATTACAAAGGAAAAAATTAATTTGCAGGAATAAAGAATAAAATGAAAAAAAAAGAAAATAGAAATGAAGTGGAAAAGAATAAAAGAATTAAAAGATAGATAGAAAAAGTAGCTCTTTGTATAGCAATATACAACGGAAATAGTTATCTCATTATATATATATATATATATATATATATATATATATATATATATATATATATATATATATAGTATTAAGAATATATATATAGTATTTCGAAATCCCTTGGAATTTATTCGAAATGAAATATTAATCCAAAAAATGTTGACTAATGAAAAAATAATAAAATTCTTAAACTAACTTCAATGATCGCATTATCAATATTGAAAACATGACGTTACAGCGATTATTTATTTATATCTATCAGAGTATAATAAAATTATTGATATATGTGATTAGGGTAAGGTATCAGTTAATTACCATGGATAATTTATTATAAATATATTTTACTACAACTTGAGAAATATTTATGCGTACAGATTTGTAATATTCATTATTGATACAACACAGATACTACAATAACTGATTTACAAGCATGCACAACGTATATCGCAAAATTTAATTCTGTATATCTCTTTGCTTTTTTTTTCTAGAAATAATTGACAATTTCCGACGTTTTCCGACTTCTACCAAAACGTAATATGTCATTTCAGTTGCAAATTTTATATTATGCGACATTTATAAATATAAAAATGAATAAATGGAGATAAACATTGTTCCTACAAGATAGATTCAAATGTATTCCACAGATATATTTATTTATTGTACCATTTATTGGTCGCTCATATTTAATCTTATATTACTGGACTGGTAAATATTTTCTCCGCTATTGCTGTACGGAGTCTGCAAGTTCCTACATCATTAAGACCTTAGATGTTTTCATGTACGGTAGTAGGTACCACGGCCGGCGCAAGGAGGGTTCAGCGCGTTCGTCGGAACCAGGGCCCGCGTTTTTAAATTACCCGATTAAAAAACATTGCTTTTGATTAAATTTGTACAGCCTGATGATACTACTGACAGATGAAAGACATTTTCTTAATATCGATAATTCAGTTTAAAGGAATGACAAAAATCATCAAATTATTTCATATTATTATTGGATCGTATTATTATTTAATATTTATTTTATAAGAAATATATAATATGTAACAGCATTGTAAATAAATAATTTCTCGTAGTAAAATTTTAGTTGTAGTATGGATGTGTATTTAGGCCTCGCAAAATTTTTTGAACCCACTCCGCAAAAGGTCCCGTGGCTCTGCTAGGTAACTTATTTACTCGATGGAAATAGTAGTATATATGTAGAATCGTGATCTATGAGTTCATTGGTCAGGCTGTGTGAAACTATTGATCGTGGTAAAATGGTTGTGGTGGGGAATATTCTACGGCATAGGGTGGTGGAAGAAGGAAAGGCACGAATCTTCCAGTTACGAGTCACCAGCTTGCTAGGCAGGTAGTCAGGATTAATTGGTGAGAAATGTTCAATAAATTCAATATATTCAATATATTCGAAGTCGAAAAGATCCGAATAAGATATATATTACAGGAATTTTTCAAGGATTCAGCGATGCTATTACAAAGGTTCTGTTTGTCTCGTTGCTGCTCCAGTCACGGTCATTTTGAATTTGCGTCTGACGACAAATTGTCATGAAGTTTGGGTGTAGTGTACGCAAGTCGAGTATGAAAGATTTGTGCGGAAATAATATTGCTTAAACTTCCGCCGCGAGACTATTGCATCATAACTTTTATTAAATTTTTTACCCTTATTCTCGCGATGTTTGTGCTTCTTGTGGATTTTAAGTATTTAGTATAATATGTAATTTATCGTGTAATAATCGTCACGATACAATATGTTAATATTGACTTTCATATAATGGTATGTATACAAGTTCCGGCGACAGAAAAGAACATTTTTGTGAATCATGTGGACGTGATAGTGTTAAGGAAGCTAACAACAAGAGCAAGTTGGAGTAAGACAGCCAACGATCTCCTGCATCAGCTGGCTCAAGAAAAGAAGGCAGATCTGTTGTTGCTCAGCGAGCAATATAAGAACAAGAAATCGACCTTGTGGTTCTCCGATCCTCACGGCACAGTGGACATCTGGATTCTGGAGAGCAAGGAAAGATACCAATGAAGAACCACGGAAGCGGCCAGGGCTTCGTTTGTATCAAAAGTGGGGAGGTAACATATATTAGTTGCTACCTCACAGCAAACGCACACATCCGCGAATTCCGGGAGAAAATCGACTCGCTGGACGAAGTGGTCAAAAAGCTGTCGAGGTGTCATAGTCAGCTTCAACTGGCCTTCCAGAACGTGGGTACATCTTCAACGTCAAAATTGCCGGATCCGGAATTTTGTAAACCAATTTTGGCACTGGCTGATTCCTCTGTCGATAAATCTTCTCCAAACACTTCGGATAATTTTTTTTTCTTGCCTGAACAGCATTTTTACCTTTTCGATACTAAACAAAAAGTAAAATATGCCGGAAATGCTGTTTCTTTACTTTTCCATATTTGAAAGGATGTACCAACCAAAGACTACTGCGTAGAATCAATCGAACTTATTCACAAGCAAGCCTTGCTATATACACAGCTGACAAAGTATATGACGATGATGATTATGCGGCTTAAGTGTGAAGTTGACTGTAAAAAAATACAATAGAAAAAAATTACGGATAAAACGAAATGACTTTCCGAACAACCTAATTAATTAGGGATGCACCATAAACAAATAATAATAAAATTAAAATTGTACCACATATAAGTAAATCAAGAAGACAAGTTGCTTTAGATTATATCCGTCAATGATTTATCGAAAAAAAATTACAACTAGTACGTCGTACCGATTCGGACCACCTTTCGTCCTCGCCATGATGAGGGAAATCTTTTATGTAATGAATGCACGATTGTATATTATGGATAAATGTATATCCATAATGTTATTTATTGATATGAACATTTACTGATAATTATTGCGATGAGGAGCAATCGAGCGTGTAGTAGACAACGGTGAGGCACGACAAACTGTCTGTGCTTATTTGAAACCTCTGTCGAATCATCAATTTTATCATAAATATCGAATATCGAGACCGTACACTTATAAAAGGAGTTACATGTGTGTTAAGTACTATGTATGAACATTGACATAGGTGCATTCAATTGGCTTTCAATATGGCATTGGTATTGGCGCAACCATATTCTCGTTGTTCGCCGTTTGCTATAAAACCGATTAGACTTTTTCCTAGCGGACGGATTAGTAGACGGACTACGAAGATGGAGAGCTTTCGATGCTTTTATCTTCGTATACAATGAATATTCTTTCGAGCAAATAATCCACAAGAAAGGAGAGCCAAATGGTAAACAGTCTGTGGATTCAGATGGACAATCCGATTAAAACCTATCTATAGAACGCACGATTATTACTTTATACTGACACACACACACACACATATATATAAATATATATATATATTATTTCATTTAAATAAATATGCGTATGTATATGTAAATTATTATATGAAAATACATTTTTCTAACACGTTTCTCTATTTCGCTGAAGAAGAAGAAAAGAAAAGAAAGCAAAAAAAGAAAAAGAAAAGAGAAAGAGAAAGAAGGGCTCGAAATCATTTGCCATTAGACAGTGGAAAATCGACTTACGAAAAGAAAAAAAAAAGAAAGAGAAAGTATCGAAGGTATCGAAGGTAGGGACCATAAAAGAAAAATGAGAAAGGATGAGTCGAAACGTTGATATCTTTTATTTACATAAAACTGTACATTTCGAAATCGTTGTCTTTTACGTAATGAAGGATTAAACGCTTAAATTGTTGACGTCAATACGTTTTATCGATCAGATAAAAACGATGATATTTAAAAGATATTGTGATTTTTATTCTTAAATAATTTTTTTAACCAATTAGCAAGAAGTTATAATCAAAACGGTTAAAAAATGGTTGTCAAGGGATTTATATAATTATAGATTCCAATATTTTCCGTTCAATATTCAATGATTTTATAATTTGCAGCTCCTGGTGGTAGAAACATTGTAATTACCGAAATTTGTGAAAATAGAAATTTAATATGTTTAAGCTATAAGAAATATCGACAAAGTGTAGTCGAACTCAAAATAACATAGTGACTCGTCTAAATGTTGTTTTGGTGAAACGACTTACCAAAGGAGAAAGAAAATATAGTGCATTTCAGTTGAAGTTTTTTATCAGATCGGCTCGAGCGATTATTTGGCTCATTATACCGTCATTCTCCTACCAAAATGTGAGGAAGAAATGAAATTCGATGTCGTTGAGTTTCGATCATCAATGCACTATATTTTCTTTATCGTTTGGTAAGTAGTCTCACCAATACAACATTAAGACTCTTCTCGATGTCATTCAGAGTTTTCACTATACTTTGACGATATTTCTTATATCGTGAACATATTAAATTACTCTTTTTGAAAATTTCAGTAATTATTATTTTTCTTCCACCAGTAGCTGCAGATCATAAAATCGTTGAATAGTAAACTGTAATCACATGCTACTAATTTGACCAAAAATTTGAGCTTAAATGCACAATATTTTCTTTGTGATTTTGTTGCCCCTATTAAAGTTACATTCATAAGTTCAACGATATTATTCAATGTATTTAAAACTCCTCAGCGATATTTCATACATTGTGAACGTATAAGATCTCTTTTCTCGATACGAGCTACAACTGAACTCGTCATATGACTCGTTGCAATGGTCCAGTAACAATCAGAGTCGATCAAAGGTTCTTTTTTGTTGACATCATTCATGGATCTTCAAAGCTACTAAACAACCAGAGTCATCTTAAAACAAGTACGAGCTGCAACTGAACTTGTCATCGTACGTCACTTGTCACTTGTCTGCGCCGGATCTAACCACCCTTTTTCGTTGAAAGCAATCTTACTTAAGAAAAATGACTTGAAAAGAAGGAAAGAGAAATCTTTTACTCGACTGAATTTCTTTTTCAATCTTTTCGTCAAAAAAATTCCGCATCCATGATATTATGTCATCTTCAATTTCATTAAAAAATTTTTTATATTTTTAGAGGGAGAAATAGATAATTAAAAAATGAGGACGTGCATTCATTACGTAAAACAAAAACAAACTCAATTAATTGTGTTCCTATCAGGCAACCAAACTTCTTTAGATTGTTTTTTGTATTATAAAAATAGTATATTTACGGCATACGGCTGAACAGTTGAATGTTCTAATGGCTAGACGCGAGACAGACCTCCCTGTTTACTATGGCCCGTGTAATCGGGAAATAGCTTGGTCAAGGGATTTATATAATTATAGATTCCAGCATTTTTAGTTCAATATTCGATGATTTTATAATTTGCAGCTTCAGACGGAAGAAAGATTTACATCATTGAACTATGCGAGAAAAGAGATCTTATACGTTCACAATATATGAAATTCGCCGAGGAGTTTTAAATACACTGAACAATATTGTTGAAATTATGAACATAACTTTAGTCGGGACAACAAAATCACAAAGAAAATATTGTGCATTTAAGCTGAAATTTTTGGTCAAATTGGTAGCATGTGATTACAGTTTACCATTCAATGATTTTATGATATACTGCTACTGGTGGAAGAAAAATAATAATTACTGAAATTTTCGAAAAGAGCAATTTAATATGATCACGATATAAGAAATATCGACAAAGTGTAGTCGAACTCTAAATAACATAGTGAATCGTCTAAATGTTGTTTTGGTGAAACGACTTACCAAAGGAGAAAGAGAATACAGTGCATTTCAGTTGAAGTTTTTGGTCAGATCGGTTCGAGCGATTATTTGGCTCAATATACCGTCATTCTCCTACTAAAATGTGATTCAGTAATTATTATTTCAGTAATTTCAGTAATTATTATTTTTCTTCCACCAGTAGCAGCATATCATAAAATCATTGAATGGTAAACTGTAATCACATGCTACCAATTTGACCAAAAATTTGAGCTTAAATGCACAATATTTTCTTTGTGATTTTGTTGCCCCTATTAAAGTTACGTTCATAAGTTCAACGATATTATTCAATGTATTTAAAACTCCTCAGCGATATTTCATATATTGTGAATGTATAAGATCTCTTTTGTCGCATAGTTCAATGATGTAAATCTTTATTCCGTCTGAAGCTGCAAATTATAAAATCATCGAATATTGAACTGAAAATGCTGGAATCTATAATTATATAAATCCCTTGACCAAGCTATTTCCCGATTGCAGGGGCCATAGTAAACAGGGAGGTCTGTCTCGCGTCTAGCCATTAGAACATTCAACTGTTCAGCCGTATGCCGTAAATATACTATTTTTATAATACAAAAAACAATCTAAAGAAGTTTGGTTGCCTGATAGGAACACAATTAATTGAGTTTGTTTTTGTTTTACGTAATGAATGCACGTCCTCATTTTTTAATTATCTATTTCTCCCTCTAAAAATATAAAAAATATTTTAATGAAATTGAAGATGACATAATATCATGGATGTGGAATTTTTTTGACGAAAAGATTGAAAAAGAAATTCAGTCGAGTAAAAGATTTCTCTTTCCTTCTTTTCAAGTCATTTTTCTTAAGTAAGATTGCTTTCAACGAAAAAGGGTGGTTAGATCCGGCGCAGACAAGTGACAAGTGACGTACGATGACAAGTTCAGTGGCAGCTCGTACTTGTTTTAAGATGACTCTGGTTGTTTAGTAGCTTTGAAGATCCATGAATGATGTTAACAAAAAAGAACCTTTGATCGACTCTGATTGTTACTGGATCATTGCGACGAGTCATCATTGATAGTCTCTCAGGATGTGTCTCCTGCTAATATAAACGAATAGTTGAAGGACGTATTCTCGTAAATCACACATTTCTTGAAAAGTTCCTACGATTTATTTTCCTTTAGATTTAAATTTTGTATTCATGTACATTGAAAAGTAACGAAATTACGACTGACTCTGACGAATATTGTAACGGTTCTCTCATATTAAATAAGAGAAAACATCGAATTCTTATTCCATACGGTTAAGCTAAAATAATTTAAAATCTAATTTAGAATTTATTTTACAATTTCAATAGATTTATATTTTCAACTCGCAGTCAGCAATATCGAATAATGTCTATTGATATAACTATCATAACTCATTGCCTCACATTAGTGTTGTTTTTAAAGAATTTTAATATTTAACAAAGAAGGAAATAGAGATTTCTCTCGCATAAATCTAAATAATGTTTAAATTTGATAATTAAGCGTTTTTGTAATAAGAATGTTAGGCTGTGTATGTGGAATATTTTTATACTTTCCCATAATAATTTAATGTTTTCGCATTTCATAATGTTAAGGAACTCGAAAGGCTGAATAAGCGTTTAATAAGATATATTATCTACAACATTTTATTTTGAGAGAGCAATATAGATTCGGCAAAAATAATTATACATCGAATACATTTGCATAGATAGAGACATATCAAATGATTAAATGTAAATACGTATAGCATATTATATATATAGTAGTAAGAATTTAATCAAAGAATATAATATAGATTAATCAAATTAAGCGTTTGACTGCCTTTTGACTAGCGTAAAATAACTTTATTTGTAACAAAGTTTCAAGAATTTTTCCCCTTTATCCAAAATGTAACAGTTTTGATTTATGCAAGTAATTATAAAATATACATTCTATTATATTATTGTAAGGCATATTAATGCAATATTGTAAAATAATATTAATATTATTCTATAATTTTGAATAAGTTTAAATTTTTTGCAACTCTCATTGTACCTAGGGAAAAAATGTAACGATCAATCAAGACAGTTCATCATCTCTGATTATATAACAATTTACGTCAGTAATATGTACAGGCATAATTATTTATCGACATAAATGGACAAGCTCTTATTTTAAATGCAAATATTTAAGCGAGGACACGACTTTCTCGAATATGAAATTGTATATAATGTATATATGTAATAAATGTATATGATGGAATTTTTTCTCTTTCTTTACATTTTGTTTTTCTATTTTCCTCTTATATTGATTCCTCCAATCGGACATTCTCTATATCTATATCCATATCCACTCGATCATTTTACCATCTAAGAATCGAATTTTATTTATCTTTTTTTTGGGTGAGGGCGAGGTAATGTTTTATTCCTTGTTCTGGTGTTTATTTATTTATTTTTAGTTAAGGAAACATTGCACACTACAGTTGCACACACTGTAGAAAATAGAATTTAAAAGATTGTATTTAGAAGGAAAGGTCGTTTCATGGAAAAGGTATCTTTTTACATCTTTTGTAACTTATGCTTTGAGAGATTGATAATCGGTTGATCGAATAACGATAGCTAGAAAAAGTATCATAGATCTTTACTGTTATCCTCAGTATTAAATTAAAGTAAATGTTGAGAAAGTATTATATATAATATGTTTTTTGAGAAATTTAACCATTCATGCTATTCATGCTATATTCAGTTATACGTAATAAAAAACAAACGGTTATAGAAATGTATTTTTCCAGGAAGTAACTAGTTTAAATAATGCAGTACAAATTATTAAATAACTAGAAGTATAAGATCAGTATTGTACTTTTAAGTTGTTTGATAAGAAGTAATTTTTTAGAGAAATGTAATAATAAAAAGTGCTAAATTAGTGACATAAGAAGTAACTCTGCAAATGAATGTAGGGTAATTAAACGATTCTTATTATCAAAATGTATATTATGGTTTGGTGAGAAGAGAACGAGCAAAAAAATTCCTCTCCGTAACTAAATTTCTTACCTTTGAGAGAAACATTGATATATATATATATATATATATATATATATATATATATATATATACACGCGCGCGCGCGCACGCATCCGCGGAGGTACATACAGAGAGAGAGAGAGAGAGAGAGAGAGAGAGAGAGAGAGAGAGAGAGAGAGAGAGAGAGAGAGAGAGAGAGAGAGGATGATAAAACAGGTAACGTAAAGAGATCTGAAAATATACATCCCACATATGTCGTAATATCGTTTATTTAATCCCTTTTGAAAAACGGTGGCTAGAAATTCAATCTTCACTGAAATTTATTTCATTCCAATCCCTGTATCTCTTAAAAATATACATGACATGTATATATCATATAAGGTATATGATAAATTTTGAAAAAAAAAACATTTTGAAATATTGATTTCGTATTGAATAAATAATTATTTCAAATTGATGTAATAACGAGAAAACGGTGACGGATACGTAGAATCAACATTTCTCGTATCATTTAAAAGAATTTCTGGACAAACACTATTATCTTGACAAATAATAAATCTTTTAACTGCCCTCCAAATCGAAGCATTTCGAAATTTAAAGTTCCCCTAGCTTCATTCTGATTTTTCCTGAGCTCATTCCACAATTCGTGATTAAACTTTCCACTCTCATAATCATTTCTATTCTCGATAATATTTTCTGTCATTTCCATATTATTATTATTTTGTCTGGATCATCCATTTAACATCATGTTTATGTACACAGTGTTAGGTATTTTCGAATTTAAATCGAGATTTGCTAAATCAATGATCGGTCAGACACCAATATCCTTATGATCAGAATTAATTTTATTTGTGGAATGATCATTTTCGAGATAAAATCTATCGTCGATTTAATCATAAACGGGCGTAGATTCATAATCTTTAATTTCATCTTCAACTTCTTCTTCTTCTTTATTTTCTTCCACTACTTCGGCATCGATTAACAGATCTTCTTTTTTAAAATCGTCGTTAGTCTTCTTAAGATTTTTCTTATCATTTCTAATTTTACTGATGGTCTTAAAATAAATACTATGATTGCTTCTATAATTTATTTGTAAATATCCTTTTCATGGAGGACTATTCGAAACAATTCTGCTATAAATGGAACTGATCGTCACAAGAAACGATGTTTAATAAGAAAGAGAGAGAGAGAGAGAGAGAGAGAGAGAGGGAGAGAGAAAGCAGATACTTTTCATGCTGATTAATTCGCGCATAACGTAATTCTTATTATGACAAAAAGAAGATGGAAAAATAAATATTTTCTGCATAAACAACATTTTTGGCCGGTGTTTACAGATGGGAACCAAAAATGTGAATATTAACTTTCACGAGATATTTTTATTATGATTGAATATAAACAGACATATTAATTTCTCTTTAATAAATCTCTTTTGTTAGGGAGTGTTCAATAAAAAAGGAGAAGTATTCATTAATTTACGGAAGATGAATTCAGTCATATCGTAATACAAAAGAATGATATTGCGAAGGAAAATAAATATAAAGAAAAATTTTTTCCACATACATATTTTCTATCATTTTTTACGTTACAAAGAAGAAGAAATGTTCGTTAATTTACGTAATACGTACTTATTACAAGAAAAGAAGGTAATATTACGAAAAAAGTTTTCAATCTATTTTTTTTGCTATCGCGTAATACTACATAAATGTAATTCCCTATGAACGAATTTTTTAGAAGATTTTATCTAATAGTGCAAAATAATCTATGGTATAATATAGTATAATGATAGTATAAAAAAGTCTTTATTATACATATATATCTAATTGTATTTACTATTATTATATACTATTAGTAAGTACAACTTAGACTTACAAAAAGAAACATTACAAACGTCGTATATGAACTAACGAATAATTTCATAGCGGTTATACTTAATAATTACAATAATTATTTAATTCTACGTCATCTTTTCACTTAAAAAAAAAAACGGACCCCAGCCACTTCCAAAAGAAATTACATTTTGTTAATCAATAATTCAATATAAATACAATATAATATTGTAGAGATAGAATAGTATCGGAGAAATTAATTCTTATTGGTAAACATTTTCAACGATAAAAATAAGAAACAAATTAATTGTCAATTGTCCAATTTTTTTAGTTAATTTTTAATTATAAATTGTAAAGAAAAAAGGAAAAAGAAAAAATTCGTCAGGAAATCCCCGTCTTAATAGGCCCGGAACATTTTTAGCAACTTTGAAACAACACACCACACGTGAGATCAATCTTGAGAATCTTCGCTTCGGGCCAATTGTATTGATGATCGTAAGATCGAACATCAATGGAAGGTATCAGTGATTACCGAGGAACTTCTTATCTCTCGTATACAAAAAAAAAAAAGAAAGAACAATAAAGCCATACATTCTTTCCAACAGTCCACATTTGTACTTTTGAAGACCCTAAGTGCAATATGTCTTGGTTTTTTCTTTCTCTTTTTTATTGAAAATAATAATTGACTAACGATAAATTCGATCTTGACTATTTCGCCCAAAATCATTCTATTTGAACAATTGATTGTACACGAGTCGATTAAGTGCAAAAACGAATTAAACTTGTTGATCAACAGGGGCACTGATAAAATATTATAATCTAATCGACGTAGATGCAAACGACGTGGCGGCGGGCGGGAGGGAAGAGGTGGAAGAGGGTGAAGGAAAATATAATACATACCGACGTTTATATTATGATTTCGTATTTCTTATTAATTTGTCCGCTTTCTTAATCCTTTCTTTCATCTCTCCTCTTACGAGTTTTATTATTATTCGAAAAATTTGTCGGAGGAGGATGGTAAGTGGATGAGGGAGGGCAGAGTGGTAAAGTAAATTTGAGATCGATAATTATTTGTCCTGTTTTTTCATTCTCTTATGCTTTGTTCGGTTTTTTTTAATAGAATAAAGTATAGAAATATCGTACTCTATGTGTTCTCATATTCTGACCTCTTATGTAAATATATATATTGTATATATGTATATATATGTATATGGGACAAAAAATTGTATGAATATGAAAAAGAAAAGAAAGAAAAGAAAGGAGTAACAGAAAAGGAGAAGAAGAGGAAAAATACTAAGTAAATGATAATTTTGTTGAAACATTCTACAACGACGATTTCTTGTTTGGGAAATTGGATAAGTATATGTGTGTCTATGTATGTTTATGATATATATATATATATATATATATATATATATATATATATATTCCTTCAACCGAACTCGATTGTATTTTAATCTCGACGATCTTTCGTTCTTGTTTATTTTTGTTTCGTTTCATTTCATTCACGTCATTCCCTCGTTTATTTTATTCGCTTTCCGTTTCACTTTTTCCCTCGTATTTATTATAATACCGTTGTTATTTATCTCTTTTTTTCTCTATGAGTTAGCAAAACTTTTATCTCCCGAACGAAACAAAGTTTCTATTCCTTTTTTTCCTCCATCGTATTACAAATATGATGTTCCACTGAAAGATTTCTTTATAAAAAAAGAGAAATAGAGATCGACCTCTTAGGCAAGAAAGATAAGATCGTTGAAAACGTTCGTAACGTATGAATATAGAATATTGTGTATGTGCTAGGTGGGAAGGATCTATGGTTGTTTCTTTTTTATTTTCTCTTTTTTCTTCCTCATTTTTTTTCTTTCTTTTCTTCTTGGTTTGTCTTTACCTTTGCCATTCTTGAATAAGGAAATAATCAAGAGGATCATTAAAAGGTCACCCCATCCGCATACAATAGAAATTGTATGCATGCTGATTAAAAACCATGCGACGAGCGCATATAGAGTCTAGGTCATGGATAGAATCAGTAAGCAAATGAGAGAGGGAGGGTGAGTGAAAAAGAGAAAGGAAGAGAGAGAGACAGAGAGAGAGAGAGAGAGAGAGAGAGAGAGAGAGAGAGACAGACAGACAGACAGATAAAAAAATATTAGAGAGAGGAAGAGTGAGAGAGAAAATTGAATGAATGAATAGATGAAGGAACGATCGTAGATTGGACTCGACTGTCGATACAATTTATTATTGCTTTAATAAAAACGAGTTGAGAGATTCATGGCACGCGACCGAGGCCCACAAGGAAAAGGCAATACTGTTTTACAGACATATCTACGTATACACACACACACACCTTTAAGACTTATAACTATTCTTTTAATCTCGTAATACTACTCACATCGAGACGATCCACTCTTTTGAGAAATATCACACGAACGCATAAATGCACATACACGCAATTACATAATATAAAATAAATCCTACCAATATTTTTCACCCCCTTTTTTGTTCTCGTCGTTTCTTCTTTTCTTTTCTTTTTTTCGTTTTTCTTCTTCTCTTTCTTCTCTTTCCCTCAAACCCCTTTCAATTTTTTTCCTTATTCTTTACCTTCGTCCATTCGTCGTTCATTAAGCGTTAATTACAATCAAATTGATTCCAATAGAAATCGATTAATGAGTCGAAAATCTCGGACCAATTGTCGTTCTTAAACGATTTGTAACAATTAATTACTCTTTTCTCGAGGATACTTTTTAACGTTAATATTATCTTGTTTATTTTTTCCATATTCTTTTCTCTCTCTCAAATCATAATATCACCAGACCAATTTGTAAAACCGCTAGCGTATCTAAGTGAAGAAAAAAAGAAATAAAAAAGTTCACGTAAAGGAGCAATCGATTTCGAAACCAGCTCCGCGTGATGTTTAATTTGCGAAATTAAAAATTGGAAATAAAACACATGATTGAGAAAACATCTTGATTTTCTTTTTTTTTTTTTTTTTATTATGAATGAACGGATAAACAACTACAAAAAGAAAATAAATAAATTCGTAATAATGTGTCTAAATTCTAATCGATCAAAATCGATCATTTATACGCCCCAAAATAATAATGATAATAATGATAACAATAAATTTGTGGATTCGTGACGATGAGGCACCGATTTGATCCAAGATAGATAGAACCCGATCGACGTGTATCGTCCGCACATCCGCAAGTTCGGTACCATCTTGAAAGTGTTCCTATCTAAATGGATGGAAAAAAGAATGAAAAATGAGTGCAAAATCCGATAATTCTAGATTATTTTTGTCGTCTACTGCCCTTGAGAGATAGGCAACCAGAGAGTCCTTCTAAGTGTAATACGTGTTGCCTATTGTCAGGTACCGACACAAGTTCAATTTTCGTTTTACCCTCATCCGTTGTACGCAAACTTACGATCAATTTTATCTACGAAGTACGTCGTGTTGCCAACCATCAGGCGCGATAATTAATATAATTACGTAATAATTTACATAAAAACAATAAATAATAATTGAATTGATAATAATACAAGTATTTTTGTAACTAAATTGCTTTGCGCGCGGTATAATGTTATTTACTTTCGACGTGTAATAAAAATAAAAAAAATAAAATAAATGAATAAATAAAAAACAGTTCGTTATACTTACAAATTAGAATCGATTGCGCGTTTTTACGTAATGTATCATAGATAAAATTAATCCGTGCTAAAATATTCACAATTTATAAATAATCTCTCTCAATCCCAGCACCGCGAGCAACCGAGTTATTACGTACCACCAGTATACTTCGTATCCAAAAAGAGGACGACCTCCCTTCCTACCGCTCAAACATCCATCCTCCCACCTACCTACCTACCCTTACACCTCATATATCTCGGAGTATCCAATATGGAGACCGAAGTCTTATTTATGGAAATGGTTAGACACGATTTCCGTGACACGATATAATTCTTTAATTCATTATTAGAGTCGTTCCTACTTTATTATTTCGCTTTCTATACGAGAATAGATAGAAAGAGAGAGAGAGAGAGAGAGAGAGAGAGAGAGACGGGTAACATTATCTCGACATTTTGCGACGTTAACTTATTGTTTTCTAATTCGAGAAATTCTTTTTTTCTATTTTTTTTACTCCAATTCTTTTTTATTCTTCTATTCTTGTTTCATACATTAGATATATTCTCGAAAACAGTTAAACATTTTTTGGAATTTATTAGCAAAGAAAAAAAAATAGAAAGAAAATAAATAAGTAAATCGACGCTTACAAATGATTACTCTTATATTGTAATTCATATAGAAATCGTCTCGGGAAAATAATAAAAGAAAAAAGAACGAAAGAATAAGAAAAGAAAACATAATATTCCATAGAAGTCATTTTCTCCTCCGAAGCAATTTCGAAATAATTAATTTAACGATGAACAAATTTAATTAATCGAAATATCCTTTCTCGAACGATCATTACTCTCTTCCCAAGTAATATCAAAAGATCTATTCTTGCGACTCCTCTACTCGATATACGAAGTATATATACTTCGAGGTACGAGATATCGATAAATTTAACTCAGAGGGTACCAAGTACTTTCGAATAATACACTACAGAAGATTAATGAAATTTTTTAAACACCTTTTGATTTTAACACTTACCTTCAGCCCCCAACTCCCCAGTACCCAAACCTACCCAACTCCTTGGCCTCTTCTCTTATCGTGGGATCGATATCGATCCGAAGACTCTTCTGATTAGTCGAACACGACTCGTCTCACGATATTACCTACTACTACTACTACTATTAGAACTACTTCCCTACCACTAGAATCATTTCATTATACATAAATGAAATAGTCCTTCTCGTTTATCAATCTAACAAGAGAGAATTGAATATCTCTCTCTCTCTCTCTCTCTCTCTCTCTCTCTCTCTCTCTCTCTCTCTCAATTAGTTGTATGCAACTTAATGGGATATCATCTTAAACGCTTTTCCTCATCCCACTTTGAAATTTTTCAAAGTATTTTAACCTTCTTCTTGTTCTCGTTCTATAAATCACTTCTTATATATATTTATAAATATATAAACACATATATTAATATAAATATATATATAATAAATACTTATTTACTATTATTATTATTATTATTGTGTGTGCGCGCTCGCGCGCGCTTGTGTGTACGACATGACTTATAATAGAAAGATGACAAGTTGAAATCCTTAGAAATATTAAAATATATATATATATTAGACTTCAAAAGATAGAGATACTACCTCAAAATTGTGACAATTTTAGTTAGGAATGCGGTCGAGCGGATAACGAGCGGTTTTTCTAGAGGGTCAAAGCTAGCTCTAGAAACACCCTCTTCATCGTCGCCATCGTAGTTTTCGTCTTCGTCGTCTTTGTCGTCTTTGTCGTCAAACTCTTCTTGCGTATATTCTCCTCCGTTTATGCAATAAAAGCATTTTAGATTTCGCGATATATCTCGAAGTTTTACGAAATATAAACGACTTAGAAAAGAGGACACGAGACTCGATAGGTTACAACTCGTCGAACAATCTCCACGCAAACCTCAGAAAATCATTCACGTTTTCAATAATAATTATATTTCTATTTTATGGGAATCAACTTCTATTGAATATTATTAGAAATTAGAGATTAGAAATAGATAGAAGAAGAAAAAAAGGAATTTATTATCGATATAAGCTAGAGAACTTTAGGCACTTCGCTTCGTATTTTCGAAAAATTCGTGATCGTATTCGATTCCAAAAAGAAACAAAAAGAAAAAACAAATAAGAGAAAATAAAACTCATCAGGCTTGTATTCACCGAATCGTAATAACATTCCTCTATTATTCCTAATATTAATTCTTTCGATCGAACAATTTCGAAATTGCTATATCGAATATCGTCGTTCGATTCTAAACGAATCCAATTTAACTGATTGTAATCTAATTGTTCGATATAGACAGATATTTATATATATTTCTCTCTTTATCTATCTGTCTTTCTTGCTTCTTCATTTAATATTTTTATAAGTTTACTTTTAATTTATATTTCATGTACAATAATAACAATATAAAATCGCTGTTCGGAAATTTCTGTAGCATGCTCTAGCGTTTATGTTATTTTTTTATCTTCCAATATTGCAATGCATGAGCGCAATCTACTTTGATCTACTTTTTAACGTTATTAATTATATTATTCGTATTTTGTTATGTTTCTGGAATAACAGCTTCTTCACATTCCACAGTTGTTTCATTTTTCTCAGTACTTTCTATTTCTTCTTTACACATTACAGTTAATAAAGGTAAAAAGCTTGTCTCGTCTTCCGTACAGTTTGCTGACATGGAGTGCTTTGATGCCAGATTACATGCTCATAATGCTTTAAACGACATGCCGGATAAGTATGGTGTAGGATTATTTATCTTGTGTCTATGATCTCAAATTTGACTGAAAAAATTTTCTGCAGCAGCTCGGTTTAAATGTTTCAATTTTAATTTAGTAAATCGGCAATCTTGAAGCATTTTCCGTAAACATTGTGCGCTTCGTTCGTACTGTTCGTCTCCAATTATTCAGACATTTTGGTTTATTTCTCTGTAAAGAATCGCAGCTTTTTTCCTCAACAAATTCCATATTATTTAATGTATGCAATGCTTCTTGCCGCGATATCAAGCGATACAATATTGGCATTAGACTCTAGTCATGACTCGTCTGACCGAGTGTGTTCGATCGACGAACAATGGATCTGGTAATCGAAGGAAAATGATTCCGTTCTTACTAATAAACGATTCCGTCAGTTGCTCGATGCAGGACTCACAGAAAATATTCTATTTTTAGGGTCACTGAACGTTTTCATTTTTTCTTTACTTCCTTACTCTCTCTCTCTCTCTCTCTCTCTCTCTCTCTCTCTCTCTCTCTCTCTCTCTCTCACCATTAAATTTAACCTGTCTCTTTAAGTTGATGAAAACGCTGATCAACGTTCATTATCGTTTCAATCTGAACTCGCTTGAATCAATAACAATAATTAGATTATATCCCATTTTCATGGCAATGATCCTTCATTTCGTTAGATTATTATTATTATTACCATCATCATCACCTTCATAAAAATTCGAAAACATTGCGTGATAAATTAAACCTTCGTCTTATAAATAAGACCTTGCTTATCAAAATTGGTCACGAATTATTTCTGTTCTCATAGATGGCGTAAATGCTGTTTTCGACATTTTTCGCGAGGAAAAAATTTTGTACAGTGGCATTCTTCGAAATTTGCAACAATAGAAAAATGCTCATACTCACCACTACATATTTTCATATACATGCTTGAATAGGGTATGCTTTGTTTCCGTGACGTAACGATTGTTACTATGGAAAAAAATGTGTTTCACGATGCTCGCACGGAGAAGCTACGGTAACTTAACGTTTATGTCAATGGATCTAAATTTCTATAATATTCTTAAGTTCTAGAAAAATTTTTTTTCCTTTTGTATATTATAAATTAGAAACGTAAAGATCCTATAAGCAATGTGTAGCACATTGAGAAGCATTTAGATTCGTAATTCAGGAATCATAGATTGGAAGCTCAATGATTCCTGTGATTTATTTTATTCTATCTATGTAAACGAAAATAATCAACTAATCCATTTATTTTTCCTTATTTAACATTTTAGTAAGATGTTACTATCCGATCTCTTATATTCAATTTCTCCACTGTAGTCGCTATTCGTCGCTTTAAGAAAACGGTCGCGTGTCAATTATCCCGGCTTCTATCGGATAAGACGTGTTACAAACGACGTATACATAAAGTCGGCGAGATTGGATTACGATCATTCGGTAGATAACTACCGAAATGACGCAGCGAAACCATATTAAAACAATAATACGTAAAATCGGAGATAGCTTTATAATAAACAATGATGTAAGCGAGAATAACGCTATTGAAATAGATGATGAACCAATGGAAATAAGTAGTAAATCAAGTGGAAACAAATAAAAGTAACTCCAGGTACTAATGTACTTGGATGCAGTAATGATATAAATAATTCTGAATTGGGAACTAAGTGTCTTATAATTCCAATAATAGAAACAGCAAACAGGTACCAGGTATTAAGTAAACTGGAGGAAAAAGAAGATATGGAAACCATCAACTATATTTGTTGAAGCGAATATTATTCAACCTTTAATGGAAATGCTTAAAGGCAACTTGGAATCAAACGCATACACACTACGATCTTCGAATAACAAAACAAAAATTCAAGCTAAAACTGCTGAAACATATGAAAAAGCAATTCATATACTAAGAGGAAAGAAAGCAAGCTACTATCAAACTAAGGACGCCAAAAGATATAAAGCTACTGTAAAGGGACTACACTATTTTACTCCGATTGAGGATATTGCAGAAACGTTAAAACAAGCGGGCCATACACCAGCATATATCAACAATATAAAAAATAAGAGAACAGGATATGCATTACCGATCTTTTCAATTGAAATAAATAAAGCATCTAACAATAAACAAGTACACGAAATAAATAAATTTCTCAACACAATCGTTAAAATAGAACTCCCACGTTCGACAAGGGATATTATACAATGTGCGAGATGCCAAATGCATGGACATACAAAAAACTACTGTAACAGAATATTTAAATGTGTGAAATGTGCGAAAGATGACAAATCAAGCGATTGCCCAGAAGGCAAAAAAATAAATAAACCAATATGCGCTAATTGTGGAGGTGAACATCCCGAAAATTATAAAGGCTGCGAAATACGAAAAGAAATACAAAAGAAACTTTTCCCGTCAATACTACACAGAAACATAACACAATGACCAGAAGACACGCACGACGGAATACTATCATATAGCGGACACATTCTGACAAATGCATCAAATGACAATGTTCATGGAAACAATCATAAAACTCGTTACAACAAACCAAAACCCGCATTGATAGAGAATGTTGAGAATAATATCCTGGAATTGCAATGGTTTACAAAGAAGGAGCATCGAATTGCAGCAATTTCTTAATCAACATAAGATAGACATATGTCTATTACAGGAAACACACGAAACATCATTTAGTTATTTTAAGATACATCCTTTTGATATATACACAACACCAAATAAGTCAGGCAGAGCAAGAGGGGGCACAGCTATTCTAGTACGAAAAGGAATAAATCATTATCCGATGTAAGGGATAAAAGAAATATATGCACAGACCACAAGCATTGAAATATACTTAGAAAGACAGCAAATTCCAGTGACATCGTGCTATATTTCATCGAATCATGTATTAACCGAAGAAGAACTTAAAGAAATACTACCAAAGAAAAATAATTATTTAATAGGAGGGGATTTTAATGCAAAAAATCACTTATGGGGATCACAAAGTGATAGAAAATAAAAAGCCAACTGTAATAACGCAAGATAAACCAACCCATTGGCCGTCGAATGCTGTAGCAGTCCCAGAGATCATAGATTTCTTTATAGCAAATTTTAAACCACATGTTACAAAGGCGAGGACACTTCAAGAATTAAATTAGGATCACGTACCTCTACTTATGCAACTTAGCAACAAGTCACAGTTAACTAACACAAATACTCTAATAACCGAAAAAACGAACTGGGAAAAATTTAGGAAACAAATAGATACAAACATAGAACAACGATACTAAAACGGCTACTCGACAAGCACATCAGACAAATCAGAAAGCTGATCAGGGAGTACAATATCAATAAATTCGAAACGTTTATAACAGGCTTAGGTACCACAAAAAACGAAAGCTATAAACTGTGGAGAACAATTAAGAACATTAAAAGGCCAAAGAGAAATATCGCACCCTGGAAAAGGGTGCTCGAACCTGCAAAGGAAATGTGCTGAAATTATTTTGCTATTCAAACCGAATAAGCCAGCTGAAATAGCCACTTCATACAGACCGATTTCATTGCTTTCATTACTCTCCAAAATTTTAGAAAAAATCATATTGAAACATTTAATAAAACACATAACGGAAGATCAAATTATTCCACCAAACCAATTTGGGTTCAGGGTAAAACATAATACAACAGAACAAATCCATAAATTAGTACACTTAATAACAGAAGCATATGAGAGAAAAAAAGCTGTAACTGTGTTCTTTTCGATATAGAGAAATCATTTGACGAGATACCGCACTACGATTTAATAGGCGATCTTAAAAGAAAACTACCAACACATATTGTAAATCTGTTGCACAGTTACATAAATAACAGATTCTTTTATGTGAAAGTAGGCAATGAAATCTCAAGCATAGGAGAATACAAAGCATGAGTCCCACAAGGGAGCGTGTTAGAACCGACACTATTATATACATTTCGGATCCACCACTAGAGAACTATGAGACTCAATGTTAGCATCTGCAGACGACACTACAATTTACGATATAGGTGACAATTCTGATTCAGCACAAAGATTAACGGGCAAATTAAAATTACTTCACACATGGATGATACAAAAGAATATAACATCAACCCGCAAAAAAGCACAGACATATGCTTTACACTAAATCGCCAAGAACAAAAGCCGGTATACATGAATCAAACAATTATACCCCAAACGTCTGAGACTAAATACCTAGGAATCGTACTGGACAAAAAATTAACATGGAAACCTCACATTAAACATACAAATAAGAAGATAGCGGTAGTCACAAAACAATCACATTGGCTAATTGAAAGAAACTCGAGGCTAAAATTAAAAACAAGACGACGTTATATACAACAATGATCAAGCCGTTGTGGACATACGGAATAACTCTTTGAAGTACAGCCGCTAAAAGCAAATTGAAAAACAATAAAAACAGCACAATCAAAAATTCTCAGAATGATTCTAAACCCTTCATGGTACGTGAGGAACGACGACATAAGAGAAACCTTAGGAGTTCCATCAGTAGAAGCAACGATTGAAATTATCAACGAGAGACACTGGAAAAGGATTAATTCTCATGATAACCGTACGATGTAACACTGTACGATGCCACTACTGCGAAGATTACATAGAGTACACCTACTAGACGATTGGCCTGTACTGCTCTGTACGAGAGCACAGGCCAAAGTGAAGAACAGATAAATCTAAGGAATGGATGTGAAAGTATGAATGTGTAATCAAACCAATACATGCCATGTAAGAAGTATGCAGATGTAAGACTAATGCATGAATAAAGGAGATATATAAAAAAAAAAAATTTCTCCGCTGATGGTTAACAAAAAGGAAGACGAAGAGGAAGAAACGGGAAGGTAAGAAAAAAAGCAATCGAGAGAAAACGAAAGAGAAATCATACAATTGATAAACCACGAAAACGAAAGTCGAACGAACGAGAACGAATCGTTTCGACGATTTTAACGATTACACACGACAAACAACGTACCGTATTAAAATACGCTTTTTCGAACTCTTGACTCCGATATGAATGGAAACGATTCTTTCGTGGATTATACCTCGACAGTGCACAACGCATCTCGTTTCCCATCTTTTTCTCTTGGTTCTTTACTTCGGCGATAGATAGATAGATAAGGATATGTATAGGGATAAAAAAATCTTCAAAATCCAATAAACCATATATAGATTATTCTATTACTATAAAAATGAGGTCATAGGTTTGCAATAGTTTATGTTAATGCATCTGAGTTTCTAAAATGTTGTTAAATTTTGGAAACAATTTTTATTTATTTTTATATCTCATACAATGAAAAGACAGAGATTATTTATTTACGGCATTTAAGTTTTAAGTTTACCATGAACTTCTTCAAGGTGGTTCGTAACAACAAATACATATAAAAAAGGAACTAATATAGAACTATTCTATATAATTAACTGATATAGAATAGGTTTATTTGTAACAAATTTTAAACAATCTTTTCCCCTTTATGCCAATGTTGCAGTTTTGATTGTCCATCAAAATCGGTAATCGATTAATATAAACAATGTTATAAACATTTTTGTGAACAAAAAGTTTCGTATATTGACGTGCCTTGAACTTTTCATCCTGAAAAAGTAAACGATAGCCTACTTGTTGACTTCTGCTGCGTCAACAGATGTTCAGATTTTATATTCCGTTTCAAAAGCAATGCTCATGCGAAGAAATTAAGGTGACTTGCTTTGGAGAGACAACTCTATGGTAAAAATAAAGAAATATGTTAGGCCATTTATGTTAATGGGTCTTAGTTACTAAAATAATGATAAATGTGTAGTACTCTTTTATATTTCATATATTTGGCATGTAAAAATCTTAAAATACATGTTCGGCAGAATGGCAAGTATCTAGATTCATGATTCTGTATTTTGGATTTGTTTCGTTTCTTTTTATTTTTTCAATGTAAAGAAACACAATCAACTAATTTATTCTTTTTGCATGTATACATTATTTTTACAAGAATAGCATCGTTTCGGCAAAGGAAAAGTGTTTGAAAGACTTAGAAAGAAAAAAAACAATTAATTTGCCATTGTATACGGCAATTGTTTCGGTTATTTAACATTCATATAAGATTTGTAAAGCATTATAATGAACATTAGTAGTTGCTATTAGTTGTATATCAATAATTTATAATAACCAATTATGAAAATTTGTTTAAATATTATCATAGATTGTAACATGCCTTGAATAGAATATAAATTTAATTTAATATTGGTTCAAAATAAATGTAATTGATTGACTCTAATTTACTAACTATATCCAGAACACCTATATAATTTTAATTATGTCAGTAATATTTAATCAATAATAATTATTATCATTATTTCACATATATAAGCTAAATATAACATTCCTGATTACACCATAACCAAAGTTAAATCCAGTTCTTGTTTCGTTTTTTCTTTTTACTATTGCACAGCTCTTTTCATCTTTACAAAGTATTTTTTATATTATACATATATTGATTCATGAAATATTGTTGCTTAAGTTAATTTGATATTTTTAAAGATGTTATTACGGTTGACTAACATTTTGAATTACTAATCCTGATTCTATATAAAAAATGTCAATATATTTGGGTGACCAAATAGGTGATAATCGAGAATTCCATTGTACGCATACTTTTTCCTAGAAAAAAGGTACATGTATATGTAAAAAAAGAAGCGCATTGTGTTGCTATTACAATGAATGGTACAAAAATGCAAACTTGGTACCTGGTATATTTGGATAAAAACCATAGTATTAAGAAAAAGATTGAAGATAGATTAAGGGTCTTTAAAGACACAGTTTAAAAAGCAATCTATAGGTTACAAAATCACTTCTAATTATACATACAACAAAAATTTTCATTAAGATTTCTTTACACCTAAGAAATCAACTATACATTCGAGAAATATTTGGAATCGGTTACATTTACTTTTTTCTCTGCAACTTGTGGATTAACAATTTCCACATCCAATGATAAATGATATAATAAAATAAATGATTGTAATAAATATTTTGAAAATATTTTACCTGCAATGATGTAAACTCTACACTTGAAGCCGCTCCTGCAACTTCTTTCTTAACACTTGTATTTCCACCCCATTGCTGCTATTTTTGTAAATTTTATTTGAAACGTATTTAAAATTCAAACTTTTGTTTTTTATCAATTTGTAGTAATCTAATACGTCCTGTTCTTGCCTTTCCATTTGTTCCTCTTGAATATCCAAGATCTTCTTGATAAGCGTCCTTCTCTATATCTTCAAAATTCATCCCATTAGCATGTTTTCTAAATTCCGTAATCACATAGCATTCCTTCATTTTTCGAACGCATTTGCCAGAACGTTCCTTTTTATATGGGTGGATTGGTTTTGGTAAAGGTAGTACAAATTTGACGGGAGGTGGCTCTTGTAATTTATATAATTTCTTTTCTATCTCATCACGGAATAATTGTCTAATATGACCAATTGTGCTTTTGTGACAAGCATCTACACTTATCTAGCTGCTTTTCTTCGTAAATCTTGAAATAGTTTAATCGTGAATATACATTACACTAGTGCCACACAAGTACGTGATTTTCATCATTTTTTATAGACTCACAGATGGTATTTCTTACTCGATTTCAAAATAATATATAAATCCAGTGTGGGGGAGGGCTCGCCATTTTTGAGATATCAGAAAGCATTGTTCTCTGAAATCCTAAGACTAATACATTGCAAGCTGACATTTTGGACAATTTTGTCAAATCTCCGGCAACACCTACTAAGTAACGTACATATATTAGATTTTCAAAAGTTAATGTATCCTTTACAATTGAAATAAATTCAAATAAATATACCTATAATTTTTGTAGCCATAGATGCTCCAACCGTTACAGAAAGATTTGGTGCTGTAAAAACTATTCAACTTTCTACATATTTAAATATCTTAGATTTACAGTTATTTAATTCTACTGCCATGTCACAGGCTTGGCATATGGCTTCTCTGTTTTCTCCACTTAATAACTGTCTGTAACAAAATTTAATATCAGAAATACGAATGCAACTAGAAGAATTTCAGCATAATAAATGTATCTATATAAATTACTTATCCTTGTGTCTTAGAAGCTATGACAGATACAACCATTATAGTAGCTTACTTAAGAAATTGTTGTAGAATTTCTTTGTTTTTTCCTTTATCAAGATCATTACAAATTCTCCTACAGTCACAGCATATTCCAAAGGTTCTATTACCAATGACTGGAGTTCTGGAAATCCTCTCTAGTATTTGTTTCTCCTGAATCGATGTATCCTAGCTATATAAAACAAAAATAAAAGAATGAATTAGAAAATTTATTAATACAATCAACTTGCAAACACCTTCTGATTAAAAAAAAAGAATTACCTATTTCATTTTTTATATCAACTGCCATATTATTAGCTTCAACAATTAATTCATATTCTGGAGGAGATTTAACAGTCTATGATATGGGAAGACTTCCTAGGTAGTCTACTGTATTTTTCAATTTAGAACATAATCTTTTCCAGTTGCTCGGAAAGACAAAGCTTTCATAATTCTCCCACAGAAGCACCTTTTACTTCTGTAATAAAAAGAAATTAATAAAAGTTATAGATACGTGAAACATACAATATAAAATAAAAACTAACCTTCTTCAACAGACGGAAAGTTTGGTGAAACAAAATCAGGTTCTGGTTTTGCTTCTTCCACCATTCGATTGAACTCATCATTTTTTCTAAATCTGCTGATAACTCGTCATCAAGAGAAATTATTATTATTTAATTATGCTATTTTCCACCCTTGTGTTCTTCAATAACATTCACCCAAGTAAACAGGAATAAAATGAACAATACATGTCGGCACAAAATAGCCAACCCAGTACGTGCGACTGCCTTTCGAACAGCGCTTCACCTTATAACTTGCATCACCATCTTGCGGATAGCTCGTATCATTATTTTGCCGATAAACAGTGTCTCCTGTAAAACAAAGATTATCTAAACATATGACTCATCTGTGCAGATGTCAGTCATTTTTGTCTGCACCATTATGTATTATTTACTGAGTCGTAACATTTATCAGGTGAGACCAGACTTGGATACCTACAGGGGATAGGTTAACCAATTGTCAATAACTTTGTACCGACAAGTGAGCTATTACAAAAAATTTTACCGTAGACTCAAGTAATTGCTACCATGTCATTTATTTATTTTCAATACTGTAATCGCACGTTGTCTTTAAGTTACTTGAGCTTGTCAAAATATTGGTTAACGCGAGTAAATATTTTTTCTCAAAGATTATTTTTTGTTTTTTTCATATCCACAGTGACCTTAAAAGGTTAAGATTACCATCATTTTGATAGATAATTGCTTTTGAATGCCAAAGTACTACAAATTACTCGCATTATGTGTATTATTTTAGTATATAAACTCTAAACAGAACTATAAATTTTTCGAAATATAACAATATTTAAAAAACTCGGATCCATTAACGTAAATGATTAGACACATATGTTCTTAATTTTGTCATGTATCCAAAGCTCGTAAAGAAGACAGTAACGTGAAATTGTATCGTGGAACGCATTTTTTTATGCTCAAAATTTTCAGAGAATCGGAGAATCTAAGCATATAAACATCCAGGCAATCGATATTGCGCGGAAAGAACGCAGGTGCCAATCTCATGTATATACGAAAAATCAATACTGGCGGCACGCCCTTCTTCTCTTCTTATATAACCAATTCGCAACTTCGAGCCATTTTTAGCGTGAGCAGGATGTTACTCCACGAGTATTTTGCCAGATACATTACAATCAACGTACGAAGAAAAATCTCCCTACAGGTATGAAATGCAAATTGTAAAATAGAAGGTTGAATTTGTCGAAATGACCAAGGACACGATCTGTTGAGTGTCCACGCATAAAACCACCACGTAAAATGACAAATTTTTACTTCTTTTGCAGCCAGAAATTACCGTTATCATGAGTCATGCTGCGTCTGAAATATAATTATCTTTTTCTATTTCTTCTTCTTACTATTGTTCTCTTATCGCTATATAATTATATTTCGTAATATAATTATAAAAGTAATAGTAGTAGTAATTGTGATAATATGAAGTGAACGCCTGCAGAAAAAACAATGAGAAATTAGCACTGTAAAGATAATCGTATAAATTATCTGATAAGAAAAAAGGAATGAATTTGTTCATTAGTTTCATTTAACAAAAACCACTGGCATCACGTAGTCTCGAACTAACCTATGGCACCAGAATAACGCATCTAGGGGATTGTCAATATGCTACACATTAATTGTATTATTTGTATTTCTTTTCTATATAAAATCTAAAAAGAACTATAAAATTTTCAAAATTTAACAGTAATTTACAAACTCAGATCCATTCACATAAACGATTGGACACGTATGTCCTTAATTTTGTCATAGATTCATATATCCGAAGCTCGAAAAGAAAATGGTGAATTTCATATTGCATCATAAAACGCATATTTTGCGTTGTAAATGTTCAGAGAATCAGAAAAATTTGTAATGAATACCGCGCGGACAGAACACATGCACCAATCTCATGTGTATATGAAAATCAATACTGACGGCACGCCCTTCTTCTCTTCTTATATGACCGATCAGGAACTTCGAGCCGTTTTTAGCATGAGCAGACTGTTACTCCAGGAGTATTTAGCCATGTACATTACAATAAACATATGCTGACAAATTTCTACACAGTTATGAAGTGCAAATTGTAAAATAGAAGGTTGAATTTGTCGAAATTATCAAAAATGGTAAATTTGATATTGCATCATAAAACGCATTTTTTTGCATTGTAAATGTTCAGAGAATCAGAAAAATTTGTAATGGATACCGCGCGGAAAGAACGCATGTGCCAATCTCATGTGTTTACGAAAAATCTATACTGGCGGCACGCCCTTCTTCTCTTCTTATATGACAAATCTGCAACTTCGAGCCATTTTTAGCGTGAGCAAGATGTTACTCCACGAGTAATTTGCCAGATACATTACAATCAACGTATGAAGAAAAATCTCCCTACAGGTATGAAATGCAAATTGTAAAATAGAAGGTTGAATTTGTCGAAATAACCAAGGACACGATCTGTTGAGTGTTCACGCATAAAACCACCACGTAAAATGACAAACATTTACTTCTTTTACTGTCAGAAATTACCATCATCATGTTTCATAATGTATATAAAATGTAATTATATTTTTCTCTTTCTTCATCTTACTATTTTTCTCTTATCACTATATAATTATATTTCGTAATATAATTATAAGTAATAGTAGTAGCAATTGTATTAATATGAAGTGAACGTCTGCAGAACAATCAACAGCGCTGTGAGGAAAATCGTATAAATTATTTAATAAGAAGAAAAAGGAATGAATTTGTTCATTAGTTTCATTTAACAAAAACCACTGGCATCACGTAGTCTCGAACTAACCTATGGCACCATAATAACGCATCTAGGGGATTGTCAATATGTTACACATTAATTGTATTATTTGTATTTCTTTTCTATATAAAATCTAAAAAGAACTATAAAATTTTCAAAATTTAACAGTAATTTACAAACTCAGATCCATTCACATAAACGATTGGACACGTATGTCCTTAATTTTGTCATAGATTCATATATCCGAAGCTCGAAAAGAAAATGGTGAATTTGATATTGCATCATAAAACGCATTTTTTTGCGTTGTAAATGTTCAGAGTATCGGAAAAATTTGTAATGGATACCGCGCGGAAAGAACGCATGTGCCAATCTCATGTGTATCCGAAAAATCAATACTGGCGGCACGCCCTTCTTCTCTTCTTATATGACCGATCAGGAACCTCGAGCCGTTTTTAGCATGAGCAGACTGTTACTCCACGAGTATTTTGCCAGACACATTACAATGAACATATGCCGAGAAATCTTTCTACATGTATAAATACACAAAGTTGTTTGTAGATGAACCGTTACGCCTAGAACGGAGTTATCAGTTAATATTTCACCGTCGCCTTAGCGATGAAATGGAAAGTAAAAATGAAACAACATACGATGAAAAGTGTGAACCGTTTCCTTTGTTTTCTTCCCTTATTGTTTCTCCTTGGCTTCCTACCTTATGATGTTTAAGCATTTCTTTCCATACTCTTTTATTCACGATTAGTCGAAGCTAATTCTCTTTACTATCAATTATTATTATATTGTATGATATTGTATTTTTATTGTTATTATCAGTAGCAGTTTAGTAGTAGTAATGCTCGAAGTATTAGAGAGTGGACTAGTCCTACAATGGGAAACCACGTAAAGAAACAAGCATTGGGAGTTCTACTTCGTAGATAGGGTGGAGATGAACAGGTGTTTTAATTTGTATTAAACTAATATATTCACCAATTATTTTGATGAACATATTCGACATATTCTTCATTTTTGTCGCAGATTTATATACTAATTCTTATATTTTCCAATAATACTTTTTATTTTCTATGCATTTATCTCGAAACAAATGCGTACCAACGTCGGAACAAACACGGGTCACTGCGAGACGCACTCTACCATAAAAGAAAGATATATAGGTATACGAGAGACTGAAGTGTTAATTCTGAATATACTAATCCTACTCATTGTACCCTGCACGGAACCAATTGTTATGTACACGTGTTAAAAGTATAACCAACACAAGCTTATACACCGTTACGATAGACGCAGGTAGGGACAGAGTTTCTTGCTTTTTTCGTAGTTTCAATCGAAATTATTTAGCATGTTTAAAATAAAAATAACACCTAAACTAACAATTTTCAGACATAACATTCTGAACATGTTTTTTAGAGGGTGAAAAACTGCATTTATTATTGTATTCAGAATTACAGTTTCATTAAAAAGAATGCAATTGCACCTAGTAAATATTCCACTGTGGAAAAATACGTAACAGTTTCAGATAATTATATTACGTTTAATATCATCAACTATCAAGTGGAACGTGCAACGATTTGCCGAACGAAAATACAGTTACAATTTCGAGAACATTTATAATATGAAGAGAATGATCATTGAAATTATATTTAATTACGATTTGCTCTTACAATTGTTCTGCTTTCGAAATTTTTCGTAGCTGCTATCGCCGACGCACGATGGGGTCTACGTACATAATATGTATATACGTGCATACATAAGTATATACGTGATGGGGATTATATTAGAATGTGAATCAAATTAAAATAGTAATAAACTCAAGTTGTGCACACCTCAAAATAATTTCTAATTATGGATTTAGGGTGTGCTACACCTTCGTCACTTTGAGCAGCTGTCGTTTATACAGAATGAATTATTTTGACTACAAAAAGTTCTGTATATTCCTTGAAGCCTCTGAAATGATAATCAATGGATCTGAAAACGCATTTCAAATTAAAACATTATAAAGATAATTCATGAATCATGCAATGCGCAAAAATTAACTTTTTTCCTTAAAACGGAATATCTTTTTCAATTCAATTCCTTATTTCGATAAAAATCTAATGACATAAGCATCTTGAGACGAGTCTCTTTCAGAACGAAATAAGTACAGAAATGGTAGTTACAAAAACAACTATAGTTATTTTGAAGTACAAACATAACTTATTTTGAGAAGGAAAAAGTACTCAATTATTCCATCAATCCCCATTATTTTTTGTTTGTTTTTCCATTAATTTCATTTAAATATTCATACATACATATTCGTATCTCTACAAGGAGCTATAAAAGTAGAGAGTTACAATATAAAAATGATAAAATGTTTATTCATAACCGATGCATTGAACGCATAAATCACCACGGTGTTTATCGCAAATTGGGCGTCTATTTGAGGGACATACAATTTTAGTTTCCTTATTTTTCGAACGTGAATAAATCATACATCGACGTTGCTTTTTGATGACAAATGCTTTGAATGACATATTGAAATGCTCTAGTGAATAATACTTACAAAGATATTTATAGAGGTCTTTCAGACAAGATTGAGTAGAGATCGTAACATTTCCATCACCATTTTCATTTTACACTAATAGTCTGGCATTTATAGCAATCATATCCATCATCCCGAAGAAATTTCTTATTGGCTAACGATTAGTTTTTCTATTAACAGTGAATATATGACATAACTGATTAGAAGAGTCGACTCTTCTTTATTTTCATTATATTAGTGTATAATAGCTGATTTTCCATTCTTATTGATTGCATTTGATTTCGTGTATGAACGAGACAGAAGGTTAGAAAATTATTTCTACCACACTTGTACATAGGATCACATTATTTAGAGCATGAATGGATTAACAATTTTCAATAATAGAGAATTCAAAATTAACGCAAAAACAACTTAATGTGCACACAGTATGTAGCACACCACAGATTTTACAAACTTCAACTTTACTCGATCATAACTAAACGACTGACACAGCGCGGACTATTCTGATAGTTGGCATATGAAAATACATATCTCAACTACGCATAAATGGCAGCACAAGTCTTATTCAAAAACATTTACTTGTTTTAAATTGAGCTTAAAGTTGGTCTCGGGTGTCCTACACCCCAAGTGCAGAACTAGGATTAATTGTAACAGACAATAGGTTTCGCATATGAAAACTGTTTTGGAAATGTAAACTAGTCCGAAACGCAACCGTTCTGCGAGCAGATGTTGCATTTCAAAATGGTTGAAGGGTCGGAACGCTTTTGTCAGGTTACGTGCTTCAGGTAAAGAAATTCGATCTGGTAACCGGATTTACTGGAGGGGCGAATTTATTGTAAGAATTTTAACTGTCGCGGTATATGAACTTGAATGAAAGAGATAGAGAGAAAGAGAGAGAGAGAGAGAGAGAGAGAGAGAGAGAGAGAGAGAGAGAGAGAGAGAGAGTGAGAGAGTATAGTTGGTAGAAAGGAGATATAATTGAGTTGACGTGTGAGTCTTTTAAGAGTAGATGGGAATAATGGTTAGAATAAACTTTAGCTTGTGAGCTCTTTCCAGCCGCCTAAGCAATACGTATCCGTATGACGAGGACACGCTCGAACGTGCTTAAAACTTTCTACCCTATACTGCGCGATGTTATAATAGTAACGTATATCTTTTCAATCCATACCGCGCTTTGTTACTTTGCTCCTTGTTATCTATCTATGTCAAAGGATAGAAAATGTATTTCAGCTATCTACTTTCCAGACATTTTCTTTTTTTTATCGGAAAGGATAACTCTGAAATAATTTCAAAAAATAAAACGACGTTGCGTTCTTTGTCAACCAATCCATTTTACCGATAAGAGACGCTAATATAGAATAAATCGAGGCGATAATATATTTAAATGCAGATGTGTGAGTGGGCGTCTGTTGTATTACGCTTTTTATGAATCTATTTATAATGATGTTTAGGAGAATTAGCGGACCAAAGTCGCGCCATATTTTTGAATATTATTGCTAGATCGGAACAGAGAGAGAGAAAGTGAAAGAATGTCGAGTACCCGTGCGAGTTAACGATTAATGATCAATTAATCAAACGCCGCCGTCATTTTTGTTCTCTCCTAACATCTCGATTTCTTTTCTCAAAAAACTCATCGCCGTCTGTCATTGTTTCTCTTCTCCTTTATTTTTCTGAGGACAATTATATTCAGTCATCGTATGCTTCGATGATGCACGACAAAATAAAAAGAAAGAAAAAGGAAATTAAATAGGAAGAGAAGATTTTCGGATACATTCGGCGGTTCACGGATGAGATGAAGGTTTCACACATGTGAAAGAAAAACGTCTCATATTAAGTTGGAACGACGAAGAATCTTTATGATTATCCTGATGAAAGAATGAGCTACATATGTATAGTGCGCTAAAAAAAGGGAAGAAAGTTGAATGGTAGTATTTTACCATCGTTGGGTAAAGCAAATTATTAATCGAACTCATTTCTTTTTTAATTTTTTCTTTTTTCATTCTTTTTTCTTAACGTTAAAAGTAATAAAATTTATTTTTAACGTGAAACTTACGGCAAATTAAATATGATATTTTTATAATATTAATAATCATTGATCTAATAATTATTATATTAGTAATGTATGATATGTATATATATATATATATATATATATATATATATATATATCTAGTTATATTTATTATATATTATATTATAGTATTAGTTCAGAATAATATAATTATATAATAATCTTATAAATGTTTACGACATAATTAATTATAATATATTACAAATAACCATACATTATATTAGGTGTACAATTTTCTTGCGCCGTTTACGATTCGTGAATCGCTTCAGAAGATAACCAGTTTTTTCAAAGCAGGATTCGCACGATGCCCGAAAGATGTGAGAAAGTAGTGGCCAGCGATCGACAATACTTTGAATCATAAATGTATAACCAGTTTTTAATATAGCCTCGAATTTCACAAAAAAACAGCGGAGGCAAAGTAGTAGACTTATTATATAATTATATTGTGTATGTGTGTATATAACATAGAAGATACATACACATATAATATAATAAGGACATATATATTTAATATAATAAACATACATCTGCTTTCTGATTCTTTTTTATGCTCTCCTCTTTCTTTATAAGATCTCTCCCTCTCCCTCTCCCTCTCTCTCTCTCTCTCTCTCTCTCTCTCTCTCTCTCTCAGTCTTTCATCTCCTTCGAAAGTCCCCACCAAAAAGAGAGAAATAGAGATGTACAGGAGAGAAGAATTAGCGAAGGGTGACACTATATATATACATATACTACGTATGTCGTTTACGTGAAGAGTAATGGCAAGGTCGGTAGAGAAGAGTCGTCTGTTATGGGAAATTTGGTCTTACAAGAGAATTATAAAAATAACTAGAGAAAATAATAAAACGATTCCCAATGATAGAAATTGAATTATATAAATTTAACATATTTTTTTTTAAATTACTTTACAAGTGGAAAATATCGAAATTGTTTGTGAATTGCATGCCGAAAAAAAAAAACAAAAAAAATATTTAAACGATGTAACATCTCGAATTGGATTATCATGCTTATTAGAGAACGTTGAGCTACTAATTTAGGAACATTAAATAAGTAATCAATTAATTATGCTAAGAAATAGATTTGCAAAACAGTGTTACTAGATGAAGAAGATACGAACCTGTGTACATACTGTACGAACACAGTTATAAAATATATATATACGTTGTATATATACATGAATCAATAGCATTTGCTGTAGCATATTCAATCCTCGCTTTCATGCTCATCTGTAATCATCCTTGTACTGCAATCGCATTTCGCGCTCGAATCTTCACACGTATAATAATTTCATCATCGTAGAAATCTCCAGATTAATTAACTATATCTTCTCTCAATAAAAATTACTTGTCTATTTGTTTATCTATTACTACCATACAGAACCTAACTTCAAACTTTAAAGGTGTTTTTATTTTATACAAATTGTGTCCATACTGGCATACTTAAGCTTATGTAAATAAATTTCAACTGTCATTTTTATTTTTCTAATTAAATTCTGTAAAATTTAATTTTATTATTAATTATTGTAGTTTACTTTTATGATAAAACTTTAAAAGGTAAAATTTACTAATTATCATCAACTATGTCAAATATTTCTTATTAATAATATTTAAATATTTTGACTGCACAAATAATTTATTTTTATTTATTAATAAATCAACAACAAATCATTTATTTCTAATTATAAATAAATCTATAGCAATTTTTTTTTGATTAATCAATTTGTGTGTTCTGTAACACGTTGTAAAAAATTAGTACAAAATTTAATACTTCGTAAGAAAAGAGACAATGTTTTTTTATAAACAATTCTCCTTCCAAGCTATGATACTACCAATTACAATTAATAACTTTTATCTACTAGTTGATTAATTAAATCTAAATGTCGAAGAAAAGATAAACGAAGAACAGAAAAGTTGTAAGTATCGATCGCTGGTAACGTCTCCCCCTGGTTACCACGCCGCATTCTTCTTCTTGCCCCTCTTTCTCTCTTTCCTCAACCCTTTTCATATTGCGTTATATCCCTTCGTCCTTTCATCTCCCTTCTTATAGTTATTCGGATTAGCGAGTTTCACCGAACGAATTTTACGAACGAGTTTCACCCTTCGCTAATTCTCCAACTCCTCTTCATTTTTATTACTCTTTCTTTTGTGGAGTCCACGGAAGGGGATGAAAGCGAGAGAGAGAGAGAGAGAGAGAGAGAGAGAGAGAGAGGGAGAAAGAGAAAAAATTCTGTTTCTACTGGCATCTGCCGCCATTGTCAACCGCTATCAGTTTAACGATATCTCTCTCTCTCTCTCTCTCTCTCTCTCTCTCTTTCTTTCTGTTTCTTTCACCCTCTTCCTTCCCATACGGATCGGGTTATTCGCTTTTTCGTACGCTTCGTTGTTCCTAAAGGTATAATATGGGGTTGTAAATATATATCAGTTGCTCTCTTTTGGACAAGTTTAGTCCAATTGTTATTTTTTCTGAAATAGCAAAACTACAAGAAAGCTTGTAAATCACACAGAGGAAGCATTACATTTAGAAATTTTACGCCTATCTAATAAATTCCGACCTATTCTATAGTATATATAACATAATATTATGTTACATATATAGTCATATAAATATTAACGTATTATATATAATAATAATAATAATGATGATATAAATATTATTATTGATTGTTTATAATTTATTAACAATTATTAATTTATAATAACATAAATATATATATATATATATATATATATATATATATATATAGTGTATTTTTTGTAACTCTAGCTGTTAAATACGGATTGGCTAACTAAGAATTAGTTATTTAAAATGTTACAACGTTATATACTACAGGCCTTTCGTATCAAACGCAACTCACAAATTGTAGACCTCGATGTTCAACTGTCGACCGATTAGTCTCAACCAAACATGTTACAGCTAACTAATGCCAGAACCTTCCATCTTTTATTCGACTATCGATAGATTTACATATCTCATGCTCATATACATACAGCTAACTATCTCTGGAACCTCCTAACCCTTCTCTACCTATAGGTAGGTTTATCTCAGACATACACCCGCACACAACTAACCAATTTAAAGACACTCCGTCTTTTTGCTCGACTGATAGATTTTTTTCTTGCCTGCAGAAGTTATATTTTGTCTTTCTCGAGATTTTATTTCTTTCCTTTTTTTTTTGGATGATTTAGATAAGATTTATAAATTTGTTCTACGAGTGAATATATCGACTGTCGCATAATGTTGTCTAAACGGCTTCATGTAGATCGTTCTCGAGAATATTTAAGGGTAACTGCTTTGAGCGAATACCTGTTCAGGTAAGAAGAATATAGTGAGAGATAGTATATAAATGTCCAACTGGACAACCTTTAAGTAATATTTAAGCTAACGATACATATCTAATGTGCGGAGAACGTTGGAGAATTTGTTAAATTGTTAACTTTTGTGAATTGAAATATGTAAACCTAATGAAAAATAGAAATACTAATATTCGAACGTTAAAAATTAAATTAACTGTATGCTGTAAGTTAATGTTTAGAAAGAAATGTGATTTTCGATATGCTATTAGTGTCGTAAAAAAAATAAGTCGAAATCTGTTAAATTCGAAAAAATTCAAATATGCTTAAATCTAACGCGAAGTAGGGAGAAATCATATTAAATAATGCATTTTAATGGTTAGTTTTTAAAAATTGAAATATAAACCAAATGGAAATATAAACATATTGAATATTTGAAAAATAGAACGAAATGGATTCCACTTAATTATTTCCTTCTTCCAAAAAAAAAGATATTAAAGTAACATTACTGAATGAAATATCAAAGAACAGTATTTATTATGTTCCTTTACTTGTAAAATTGACAAAATAATTTTTCGCAAGACCTCGGTATACTGCGTTTGTCATTATTGAACTATCTGCCTTTTTTTTCTTCAAAAGAAAAATAATATTAACATAACGTTGTTCAATGAAATATCAATAGACAGTGTTTACATTCTTTATTTTCGTTAACTTAAAAATAAAAAAAAAGAACTTTCTGATAGATCAATGTATACTATTGTTAGACCAGCTATTCCATTTATCATTATTCACTAGACAACGTGAATACTACAGTAATGGAATGAACGGATGTACAAATATGTCTGTTGGTTTCTCTCTCTCTCTCTCTCTCTCTCTCTCTCTGCGTGTGTGTGTGTGTGTGTGTACTATGAAGAAACAAATTTATTTCAAGACAATTGGAAAAAGAAATTGTTTCAATCCACCACGGATCTCTTTCAAGCCAGAACACCTACGCGTTGAAAAGTTCAACTTGAGACGAAATTTATTAAGGTGGTTCGGAGGTAATGGTGAGAAACATTAAATAAGAGTTGTTTATCAATATTTTATCCGAAATTGGAGATATACCTTAAATAAAAAGAAAGAAATCATGATCGAGGATCTTTCGAAGCATATACGAGAGTATCTTGTTGATTCATAAATATAAGAATCGTTCTAACTAAAGAATCTATTACAGGACACATTTATTTATGAATTAACCCTGATGCAACTATAAAATATCCTATTTATTAGAATGTCTTTTTATATGTAAATCGATATGTATTTAAATGTAGACGCTTCGTTCAAAATATACGACTTAATGTTAGTATTCGATTTGGTCGATATAAGAAATATTTATGCAAATTAATATTTTTAGATCAATCACTCATATTATATGACTCTATCGATATTTTTAAACTCTTTATAATTCTAATAATGTTATAACGTATGTTTGTGCGCCGAATAATTTCGGAGAAATTTTGTGAATTTTTATAATGATACTTGTTTTGTTAATTAAAGTTTTTACAAATATTGCGAAGTTAAGAATTTTTTTTGTTAAATCAATTGTTTACTATTTTATGATGATTCAAGTTAACGGATATTTGAGATCAGAGAAATATTGTCTGTATTTCTCAATTTATATAATAAGGGGCATGGCAATTAATGAACTGAATGTGAAACAGTGTTATAAGTTGAATAATAATGAATGAAAAAACTTCTATGAGACGCAATCCAGTTGCAACCCTCCGTCGGTACGTTTCGTAGCTTGATGAAATAGTATCAGAATATTTGGGATACAATAAAATAGTTTTACACGCGATTACAAAGGATCAAACGAATTGATACGTTAAATAAAGTTTACATGGTAAAATATATTAAGAACACTGTTGGAAAAAAAATAGATATATACATATATATATTAAGCCAAAGCTCCTGCTCGTAGTCTGTCCAACATTTAAGCGTACGATCACGCTTATACGAAAACTTCATATAAAACTATATAATTACAACTGTAAAGAATACATCAAATGTTCAATGAAATACACTATTGAAGCAATTTCTATCAAGTTAACGGTCGTACCACGTTGCTACATCAGATCTCGTCAAAAACTTTTGACCGTATGTTTTTTAGAAATTTTTCCTACACTCAAATACAACTATTATTATAAGCTATACAACATGTAGCGAATATCGAGCGGAAACAAAGACTGAATAGAATCTAAAGAACATAAATATTTTTTCATATAAAGCCAAAAAACTAGATTAAGTCTATTAGGTAAGAGCTATGTAGAGCTATAAGACTGTAATTTTAGTGCTAATATTTCTATTACTTATTGTTACACAATTTTTGTATTTTTCTATTTAGACAAATAAAGATTATTTATTTTATAAAAAAAAAAGTTTTCGTCAAATGTACTCTTAGCTTTCCTTTCTGTCTTTTGTAACGCTCATCTGTACTGTCCCTTTTATCTATACAATTTTCGGTGCAGGAACCTCACACATCTTTCTCTTTTGTCACTAACAATAACTTTATTAGTAAGGCACATGAATACTAAATATGTATACCTACATCTATATAAATATGTATATAAAAGGGAATAATAAAGGGAATAAATATCTTTTGTAGAGTGTGTTTAAAAAGAAATACATAAAATTGAATAACAAAAAGTTATCTTTAGTAGTTTGTTAAAAAAAAAGAAATATATATACTATATACCTATATATTTTATATATATAGGTATATAAAGTAAAAGTATATATTTTAGTATATATTACAGTATATATATGTCCATATATATTTTTCCTGTACCTTCCAAACAATAAAGATAATTTAGTGACAAAGAGAGATATTTGAACTATTTGATTGACATAAAACATGTCTCATAAGATCGCCGTATGTTAATTGCCCAATTGACATTAACACTTTCACTTCCGCATGATTCACAAAAATTTTCTTCTCTATTGTCAGAACTTTTTTCAAAGTGTTTCATCAAAATACAAAATACAGTACAAATATGAAACATAAAATTCATTACAACATAATAAACTTAACCACTGTTTATTAAATGATACGTGTAAACAAATGATATTTATCGAGGTCCTGGAAAAAAATAAAACATTAAAATATATTGTAGTTTAATTATAAATCATTTAAAATTTCCCTTTTCGATGGCAGGTAGCAAAACAGTTCCCCAAATGTATCGCAACTTTACAACTTTTACACATCAAATTTGTGGTGTTTCTCTTTTTATGTGAATAGCATACGTGACATCTTCTTATTTTACGTTTATTAGCTAGAGAAATTGTTATCAATTTGTGGTGATTTAAATTTTCAGAATGTCTGTGAAGCGGGTCATGGTGACCCATGGAGTCGACGTTGTAGGATTTTCAAAATTCTCTTCGGTGTGTGTGTCTTGTATCCAATATGTTGCTGTATGCACAAGGAAGTCACGAAATGCCAGAGTTTTACCACAACTTACATTCATATGTTTATATACTCTAAACGCATTAAAAGAACTGCAGTTAAAAAGATATAGTGTAACTTTTTTAGACCACTTTATTGTCTTTCTATATGGGGGATAACAGCTAAAACATTTATCAGCCCGCTTCACTCGTTTCATATGCTTTTTATGAAGAATACGGGGGTTTAGAATCGGTCCGTCCGTTTGTCCAACGCCAGAATAAAGTTTGAAACTCGAAATATATCCACTAGCAGAATCACACATCATTCGTACCAGGATACCATATTTTGTTATTTTTAATGGATTATAAGTTTTAAAGCTAAGTCTTCGCCACGGTATCATACCTTTGTGAATAGAAATGTTTTGCGAAAGATTGAAATTTTCTTCAAATTTTCTGAAGAAGTAGTCTATTAGATATCGAACTTTGAAGGGTCGGTTAGCATTGCTAGACATGTTAGCATTGTTTGCAAAATGAATGAAAGTCAATATTTGTCTGAATCTTTCACGACTCATTGTTTCGTTACATATTGGAAACTCTACCAGTGGATCTGTGAATCAGTGATCGTCTATTTCTGGTCTTTCTGCAAATCCCATTATAATTATAAGTGCAAACCATTTTTTAAGCTCTGATACCGTTACATCCAACTATTTGGCACTTTTTTTTTGTTCTTTATATTTATCACAATTCTGTCTGTGGTATCTGCTTGTTTCAGTGGCAATAAATGCAATCAAATCGTTTCCAATAAACATATCTACAAACTCTTCTACTTTACTTTTATTTATTGGGAACAGAGTAAAACCCTGAGTGCCTTGAAAAGCTTCATTATTCACAGGTTCATCAAATTCTGTACAATCTAAATACATTTCCACGTCGCTTTCTTCAGAGTCACTCGATAAAAACCTGATCCATCGCCTTCTTTGCACTTCACTAATAATATCTGAATCTGTAGATTTTGTATCATTTTCACTCGTCTCTTCTAAATCACTATCCTCACGAACATCAGAGAGCACATCAGCATAATTATCTTCTAAAGTGTTCTCTTCTTCGTAATCCATTATCAGGGAAAATTTTTACAACGTTACTAAAGTTATACAGGAAACTGGAATGTGATGCTCTGAAAACAACCAAACTGAGGCTCTTAATGGCTTTGCAAATGGCTTGCCAATGGCACCAAGTTAATGTCACCGGACGTGAAAGTGTTAAAGGACAACCAAATTACAATGTACAGAGCAAATTACAATTTTAAAACAAATATGCTCAAGTTTAAAATAATTTAATACTAAATCCTAAATTTTCATATTTCAACTCAGATGCATATTCAACTTCTTCAGAAAATACTTCCGTTTCTCGATTTTCAGCCGCAAAGGCTCTTACCTGTAAAAAGAAATCATCCCTAATTAGAGAATACTTTGAAATAACATTCTTGCCCCATAGGTAAGAATGTTGTCTTATATAACCATGTTTATTATTATTATTTTGCCATTATATGATTAGAATAATCAAAATACTTTCCTTGAATCCTGAACAAAACAAGTGATTTCGGCCTGGTGGCCAATGTGTTAATATTATGTTTAGTTGTTATTAATATTATGCCTACACTTTTTATCAATATTGTAATACTTACTGAGAAAACAATCGATAACTGCCAAATATGAAGATGTGGATACTCCAAAAAGTCCTTCCATTAAAAATGAGGCTCCTCTTGTTTAATTGCTTAGCATGTTACTTGCTTCCCATTTATCTTGAATATATTTATCTATGGAATGTCCTTTTGAAATCCTCAATATTAATCAATTTATTAATCCATATACTATTATTATCTTATTCATTAACTTACTATTTATCAGCTTACTCTTTACCCAGTTCAATTTTTTATCAAAGACCTTACTCAATAATAGACACTATATAAGTGCGTGAATATAAACAGAAGTAAAAAATGCCTGCAACATATAAATTTGGTTATGATTCAAAAGAATAAAGAAGAAACTACCCACTAATAATATTACAAATATATAAAATGTACATACTTGTGCGACATACGCATAGGTGCCAACACAAATGTTGGTCTCAGAAGTATTTTCAAAGTATTCTTTGCAGAATTATTTCCTTTATCTCAAACTATTTTTGTCGATACATTTATGATATTGCCAACAGATCATGGTATCCAAATATTTGACCTTACGAGGATCTGGACGCTCTACAAATAAGGAAGAGATTGAACATAATGGCACAATATGCAGTAATAAATTTGTACACAGATGGTAGAAACAATTGCATCTATTCTCCTAACAAGAAGTCCTCAGGCATCTAAGCAAATTTATGTTATATAATAAATTTAATGTAATACTTGTCTGTCCTCAAATTATTTTTTTACTATAATCCAATTTGATCGAAGCATTTTTTTGCTAGATCATTTGTATAAACAGTCGAAGGGAAGAAAACTGTATTGCATGAAATTAAATTATTTAATATGCCTACTTGTAATGTCTCTATAGGCTTGTAGGATAAATCAACCTATAACAGTATAAACTTTTTATTAATATTTTTATACTTATTGACAAAGGAACAAATAAATGCCAAATATGTGGATGTATATACTCCAAAAGGTCTTTGCATTAAATATGCTGCTGGTCAATATCTTCTGTTTCCTCATTATTTCATATAATTGCTTAGCATGTCATTTGTTTCATAATTACATTCAGTATATAAGCTCCACCTGTTCTCAATATTCTGCAATCAAATTTATAAATGTTTGATATAATCTTTTGCTTCTTGTTTTCCTGATTAATAGGTGTTTTTAAAGTTGCATCAAAGTCCCTCTTGAATGGAAGGAAGATGTTACTCTTTCCTTTGGTTCCATAACTAACTTAGAAAGGATCTCCAGAAAAAAGAACTTAAGAGTTTTATATTTATTATATTTAATGAAGTTCAATATTAGCATTAATATACAAGGATGACTAATAAAAAAAAAAATAACATTAAGTATAATTTTTGTACTAAAAGCTTATAATTATTTAAATAAGAATTGAAGAATCTTGAAGAACCTTGCAGTTAACGGAAAAATAGCGTTTTGATTATATCAAATAATTGGCGATAAAGATATTATGAGTAAAATATTATGTTAAGAAATATGCATGCATATATATATATATATATATATATATATATATATATAGTATAATTACGCAAATCATTTTCTTAAATATTTGTATTAACTCAATATTATTGTTATACATAACGAAAGTATATCATTTTAAAAAGCCATATGATAAAACGTATCTATCAACTTACTTTTTAAATAAACATTAAATCTAATATTAAGGCAGCTTAACCATACACGTTCAGTAAAAGGCACCATTACCTCATTAGGTTTGTATTTGTAGAAGACATTGTTAGGTGGCATTGCAGAGTATAGGCGTATTTACAAACCGCGATTAAATTATACAAGTATTTTGTTTCTTTTTTAAACAAATTTTTGATTCGTATTTCTTTTTTCTTATTTCTATACAGTTTATAAAAATATATACTTATATAGCATGATCTCATAACACATAATAATTATAAAATATAGTTTTTATTACAGTATATGAATAAATTAACAATAATAAAAAAAAAATAACGAATCGATTTGATTAACTTATTTTCGCACAGAGAGAAAAAGGGAGATTAAGAAAATGCAAAGTTGAAAGATTTAATCAACAATCAGATTTGAGGTAACAACCTCACGGACAATTATCGTGGGAAATGCATAAATAATACATGTTATTAAGGCTGCCTATTACCCCTCATTTTGAAATGGTTCACGCCATTAATGAGAACAGGCGTGATTCTTGATCGACTTTGACGAACAAGGTCTCATTTTACAGACGCATATTTATTGTACCGCGAATTCTTTTCGAATTTTTGAAAAAGCTTTATTTTCTTTGAAGAAAAAAATGTTATTAACACGTACTATTTTTCGAGAATAGTTTATGCACAAATAAAAACCCTTTTCAAAAATTTGAGAACAATAAGCTGTAGATTAAACTTTCGTCTTTTAAATGAGATCTTGTTCGTCAAAATTGGTTGAGAATTACTACTGTTCTCATTAATGGCGTAAATGGTGTCTTCGATATTTTTCGAGAAAAAAAGATTTAATACAGTTGTGCTCCTTGAAATTTACGTCAAAAGAGTAGTTTATATCCCTCACTACTGATATTCATATACACGCTTGAATGAGTATGAATTCCGTGAAGTAGCGATTGCCTGCTTGGTTATGCACGTAAGTAGCTGATTCTCAGATTTTTGACATTTCCATACACTAAGAAGTGCGTTTCAATTGTAACACACTCCGTCTTCTTTACGAGCTCCGAATAAGTGATTCTATGGCAAGAATAAGTACATACATGTCCAATCGTTTATATCAATGGATTTGAATTTCTAAAATATTATTAAATTATAAAAATTTATAGTTCTCTTTCTTTTGTAAGGACTAAGAAGACAAAGTGTACAGAAGTAATGTGTATTGCATTGGCCAGTGTCTAGATTCATAACTTGGGTATCCTAGGTTCGAGAAAACCGGGTGTTATACATGATTTCAGTGATTTTTTTTTTTTTATATCGATTTTAACGAAATTACTGGACTAATTTACTCTTTTTCTGCTTATTTGATAATTTAGTAATATATTACTATCGAATCTCTTATTATATATTTATTTCTTCTACTCATGATTTACATGATTTCGTAGTATCTATGCTGTATAGAACACAGCGGCAGTATTATAATTTTGTTCGATGACAATTGCATATAAAGTAAGTACGTTTGTCTACATTTTTTTCAAGATTAATAATTTTTGAACGTTTGTATTATATATTATTTTTCATAAATATCAAAACATGAGTTTGTTTCTATATTAACTATGAGATTTTTTCTCAGCGCTATTTTGTTATAGTTTGCTCCGTAAGAGTTGATTTCATATTATTCCTATTACTACTACAATTACTATAATAATAATATGTAATATAATATAATAATAATAAAAACAGTAGTGAAAAGAAGAAAAGGTGTTCCTTATATAATGGATTTATGCGTGATTTTATGAACGATTTTCATCCTTCCCTAATCCTTCTCATCGCTCCATCTTTATTTCTCTTTTTTTTTTGAGGGGTCCAAGGAAGGAGATGAAAGAGAGAGAAAGAGAGAGAGGTAGTGAGAGAAGGGTGTCACTTTCTATTAGACATATGCCGCCATTGCCTACCGCTATGAGCTTAGCGATCGCCCTCACTCTCTATTCATTACGGTTTTACCTGATTTTGTTGACGACAAAAACGAAAAAACAAAGAATCGTGTCAACCTCGTCGGTAGAATGTAAAAGTAGAGGTATTGATAAAACACAAGGTTGCGTGAAAACTATCAATAGCTTCTCAAGTGTGCTATCTGTTTTCATTATCGATTTCTGTACACTTTTTTCCTTCTTTTCTTTTTATTCTTTTCCTTCTACCTTTACAAATATTACGTAACGCGCACAATATATATATATATACTCTTTAGAACAAAAGTTGCAATCTCATTATTGCCGCATCTGTACGTATCTAGGAGGGAGCACGTGACATTGGATTTTTTTTTTTGAAAAATTTGATAAAGAATATCGTTTACCCCCGTGAAGCGCAAAAATATTTCTTATTCCAAGATTATATGCTCTGCTTAATATCATTTCTACGTTACATCGTTTTAAACCTTTAGCTGCTACTTCTATTAACGTATGAGAAGGAAATTGTTCATCTATATCCAAGGATAATTAAAAATTCATAATACCCTTAGTATGCCAAATTAAAGCATGAAATTTACTATGATAAATCATGCGTCTAAATTGTTTACTTTGATTTTTTATATAATAAAAAGTAGAAGTTAAATGAAGAACAGAGCAGAAGAAGAAGGAGAGAGAGGGAGAGAGAGAGAGAGAGAGAGAGAGAGAGAGAGAGAGAGAGAGAGAGACAGACACACACGCACGCGCGCGCGTGTTTGTGTTGTGTCATAAATGTTCATTGATTTCTATAAGATCGTTTCAATTTGTATGATAAGAATATTGTCTGCAGCGATCTCTCACAATATCGGGTTGCCGAGTGAGCCGCCGCTCCAAGAGGAAAACATAGTTTCAGCTGACAACATACTGTTTCGCTACACATTGCACTCAGCATTCTACAAAATCGCATGCGAGATGATAGACGCCAGCTAAGCATGTCAGCTTTTCCCGATGATGGCTTGGTTTCTTTCATTGTCAGACCTCCGTATACTCATATGACTCACTCTCTCTCTCTCTCCCTCTCTCTCCCTCTCTCTTTCTCTCTCATTGCTTATCTCATTACCTATCTCTACATTTCTCCAATATTTTTGTTCGTCTAGTTATAGGTTTAGTCATCTTACTTTAACAACAAATGTCATAACAGTCTGACTACTATAAAACTATATCGTTACTATTCTGCCAAGTCTTTCACTTGATCGTAATAGTGGTAGTATATAGATAAAAATTGACTTATAATCGAATTTGCAGTAAAACAATGCAACCTCTCGAAATGAATATTCATAAGAAGAACATAGCTGCATAACATCCCTCGTTGCACCTGGACCCTTTCGGAAAACGCTCGCCTGCGGCTTAAAAAAAAAAAAAAACAGAGAAAAAAGATAAAAGTAGTGTGGACGATGAGACGAAAGGAAGAAGAAAAGAACACAGAAAATCATTCTCCTGGATTCTAGGGTTGGGTAATACAAAGGAAGAAAAGTAGAGGATTACGTTGAAAAAATAGCGAACGTAAATGTTACGAATATGAAGTGTAGATATACAAACATTTTGGGGTGTATAGTGGCCTTGAGATAACGTCAAGAATAAGATATGGCAGGCGTAATTAAATATAATTAAGGAATTGAAGTGAAAAATACTCTACCCCGGTTGGTAGCGTAGAGCAATATCACCGGAATTTAATGTATCATAATGAGAATAGGTTGTTGTCCTTTTGAATAGAAGTTACGTCACTGATCGTATCGTCAATATGGGTACATTACATTGTTTAGATGTAGATATGAGAGTAAATCGTTGATTTCCTTCTATTATCTAGTAACTAATAGAATCAAGCATTAAACTTTGTTGGACATTCATTAATCAATTCCTTTTACTTATACGATATTTATCCAGAAAAATATTCAGTGACAATTGCCTTTCATCATTCCTCTTCTTTATTCATGTCGCGTGCTCTCTCTCTCTCTCTCTCTCTCTCTCTCTCTCTCTCTTCCTCGAGAATAAATCGTAACGTTCCAGCAAGAACTTTCCGATCCTTCGTGCTACAATTAGAATTCCACTTCGAAGAGAGTATTAGTAACCAAGTGAAGTTGTATTAAATTCTTGTGTCGAGGATAGCTTCAGAATTTCGAAAGAATATTAAACAAAAGACAGAAAGAGGGATTGAGGGCGGTGGTGAAAAAGAGACGAAGGGACGTTACAGTTTTGCAGTCGAATTCCAATTGGGTGATCTCGACCGTTCTCGTTGGGTGTTGTAGCCAATCGTGTGGCGGCACTACGAGCAGGATTTCGAATCGGAGCTTTCCTACCAAACGAAACGCCTACCGCCTATTACGGGGCTCTTAACGATGTTAATATGATGTTTACTTCCATTCCAAAACCGTCGATCGATAAAATGTTTCCTGGTTTCACTCCTTCTCATCCTCTCGCCATTTCTCCCCCCTCCTTCTCATTAATTCAACAGTTGTCAGGGATGCTATTAAGGTTTAAAAAATATTCATTTTTAATAGAAGTAATTCAATGCTTGCGATATATCGAAATCTTATGAGATGCGAGTACTACCGAGCGAATGGTTGCATATTTCAAGACTTTTCAAAATCTTTCCAATTTAATTCGAAATAAACAACGAAGTACGTACATTTTACATTGCTAATCATACTTTAACAGATAAATAGATTGGATATAATATATTTCTAAATTAATTTCTTCGAGAAACGGACAGATAAATTTTCTATCACACTTATGATTGCAATTATACCTATGTACATATTTCTTATTTATTCTTATTTATTCTTTATATTATTTCTTATTTATTATATATATATATATATATATATATATATAGAAAAAGAGAGAGAGAGAGAGAGAGAAAGGGAGAAAAGAACAAACAGGAATAGGAGGAGAAAAAGAGAGAAATAAAGAGGATCGGTCAAAGGGAGGAGCAACGAAAGGCGGTACCTCTGGCTACCAATCCTTTTTTCCTATGGCGTCGAATATAGTCCTCGATGGCGCGTCGCAACGCGCAGTCTCAAATTCGTATGGCCGCTCAATAAATTCCTGCAAGCGAGCAGGGACCAGTTGGGTTGTGTACGCGATTTCGAGTCGGACAGTAGGGCAAACTAGAAGAGCGCGGCTTCTCGACCGATGGACAACGGTGTCCATTATTTTTTACGTGACACGACATCATTATTATTACGTCATTATTACAATTGGTAAGTACACACGTTCATATTTCTTCCATCTGTGTAAATGATTTATTTGATTTTTTTTTCGTTAAAGAAGTGATTGAATTTTCATGATGAATCTCTATCGCTATCCCTATACATATCCTTATCTATCTATCTATCGCCGAAGTAAAGAACCAAGAGAAAAAGATGGGAAACGAGATGCGTTGTGCACTGTCGAGGTATAATCCACGAAAGAATCGTTTCCATTCATATCGGAGTCAAGAGTTCGAAAAAGCGTATTTTAATACGGTACGTTGTTTGTCGTGTGTAATCGTTAAAATCGTCGAAACGATTCGTTCTCGTTCGTTCGACTTTCGTTTTCGTGGTTTATCAATTGTATGATTTCTCTTTCGTTTTCTCTCGATTGCTTTTTTTCTTACCTCCCCGTTTCTTCCTCTTCGTCTTCCTTTTTGTTAACCATCAGCGGAGAAATTTTTTTTTTTTATATATCTCCTTTATTCATGCATTAGTCTTACATCTGCATACTTCTTACATGGCATGTATTGGTTTGATTACACATTCATACTTTCACATCCATTCCTTAGATTTATCCGTTCTTCACTTTGGCCTGTGCTCTCGTACAGAGCAGTACAGGCCAATCGTCTAGTAGGTGTACTCTATGTAATCTTCGCAGTAGTGGCATCGTACAGTGTTACATCGTACGGTTATCATGAGAATTAATCCTTTTCCAGTGTCTCTCGTTGATAATTTCAATCGTTGCTTCTACTGATGGAACTCCTAAGGTTTCTCTTATGTCGTCGTTCCTCACGTACCATGAAGGGTTTAGAATCATTCTGAGAATTTTTGATTGTGCTGTTTTTATTGTTTTTCAATTTGCTTTTAGCGGCTGTACTTCAAAGAGTTATTCCGTATGTCCACAACGACTTGATCATTGTTGTATATAACGTCGTCTTGTTTTTAATTTTAGCCTCGAGTTTCTTTCAATTAGCCAATGTGATTGTTTTGTGACTACCGCTATCTTCTTATTTGTATGTTTAATGTGAGGTTTCCATGTTAATTTTTTGTCCAGTACGATTCCTAGGTATTTAGTCTCAGACGTTTGGGGTATAATTGTTTGATTCATGTATACCGGCTTTTGTTCTTGGCGATTTAGTGTAAAGCATATGTCTGTGCTTTTTTGCGGGTTGATGTTATATTCTTTTGTATCATCCATGTGTGAAGTAATTTTAATTTGCCCGTTAATCTTTGTGCTGAATCAGAATTGTCACCTATATCGTAAATTGTAGTGTCGTCTGCAGATGCTAACATTGAGTCTCATAGTTCTCTAGTGGTGGATCCGAAATGTATATAATAGTGTCGGTTCTAACACGCTCCCTTGTGGGACTCATGCTTTGTATTCTCCTATGCTTGAGATTTCATTGCCTACTTTCACATAAAAGAATCTGTTATTTATGTAACTGTGCAACAGATTTACAATATGTGTTGGTAGTTTTCTTTTAAGATCGCCTATTAAATCGTAGTGCGGTATCTCGTCAAATGATTTCTCTATATCGAAAAGAACACAGTTACAGCTTTTTTTCTCTCATATGCTTCTGTTATTAAGTGTACTAATTTGTGGATTTGTTCTGTTGTATTATGTTTTACCCTGAACCCAAATTGGTTTGGTGGAATAATTTGATCTTCCGTTATGTGTTTTATTAAATGTTTCAATATGATTTTTTCTAAAATTTTGGAGAGTAATGAAAGCAATGAAATCGGTCTGTATGAAGTGGCTATTTCAGCTGGCTTATTCGGTTTGAATAGCAAAATAATTTCAGCACATTTCCTTTGCAGGTTCGAGCACCCTTTTCCAGGGTGCGATATTTCTCTTTGGCCTTTTAATGTTCTTAATTGTTCTCCACAGTTTATAGCTTTCGTTTTTTGTGGTACCTAAGCCTGTTATAAACGTTTCGAATTTATTGATATTGTACTCCCTGATCAGCTTTCTGATTTGTCTGATGTGCTTGTCGAGTAGCCGTTTTAGTATCGTTGTTCTATGTTTGTATCTATTTGTTTCCTAAATTTTTCCCAGTTCGTTTTTTCGGTTATTAGAGTATTTGTGTTAGTTAACTGTGACTTGTTGCTAAGTTGCATAAGTAGAGGTACGTGATCCTAATTTAATTCTTGAAGTGTCCTCGCCTTTGTAACATGTGGTTTAAAATTTGCTATAAAGAAATCTATGATCTCTGGGATTGCTACAGCATTCGACGGCCAATGGGTTGGTTTATCTTGCGTTATTACAGTTGGCTTTTTATTTTCTATCACTTTGTGATCCCCATAAGTGATTTTTTGCATTAAAATCCCCTCCTATTAAATAATTATTTTTCTTTGGTAGTATTTCTTTAAGTTCTTCTTCGGTTAATACATGATTCGATGAAATATAGCACGATGTCACTGGAATTTGCTGTCTTTCTAAGTATATTTCAATGCTTGTGGTCTGTGCATATATTTCTTTTATCCCTTACATCGGATAATGATTTATTCCTTTTCGTACTAGAATAGCTGTGCCCCCTCTTGCTCTGCCTGACTTATTTGGTGTTGTGTATATATCAAAAGGATGTATCTTAAAATAACTAAATGATGTTTCGTGTGTTTCCTGTAATAGACATATGTCTATCTTATGTTGATTAAGAAATTGCTGCAATTCGATGCTCCTTCTTTGTAAACCATTGCAATTCCAGGATATTATTCTCAACATTCTCTATCAATGCGGGTTTTGGTTTGTTGTAACGAGTTTTATGATTGTTTCCATGAACATTGTCATTTGATGCATTTGTCAGAATGTGTCCGCTATATGATAGTTATCCGTCGTGCGTGTCTTCTGGTCATTGTGCTATGTTTCTGTGTAGTATTGACGGGAAAAGTTTCTTTTGTATTTCTTTTCGTATTTCGCAGCCTTTATAATTTTCGGGATGTTCACCTCCACAATTAGCGCATATTGGTTTATTTATTTTTTTGCCTTCTGGGCAATCGCTTGATTTGTCATCTTTCGCACATTTCACACATTTAAATATTCTGTTACAGTAGTTTTTTGTATGTCCATGCATTTGGCATCTCGCACATTGTATAATATCCCTTGTCGAACGTGGGAGTTCTATTTTAACGATTGTGTTGAGAAATTTATTTATTTCGTGTACTTGTTTATTGTTAGATGCTTTATTTATTTCAATTGAAAAGATCGGTAATGCATATCCTGTTCTCTTACTTTTTATATTGTTGATATATGCTGGTGTATGGCCCGCTTGTTTTAACGTTTCTGCAATATCCTCAATCGGAGTAAAATAGTGTAGTCCCTTTACAGTAGCTTTATATCTTTTGGCGTCCTTAGTTTGATAGTAGCTTGCTTTCTTTCCTCTTAGTATATGAATTGCTTTTTCATATGTTTCAGCAGTTTTAGCTTGAATTTTTGTTTTGTTATTCGAAGATCGTAGTGTGTATGCGTTTGATTCCAAGTTGCCTTTAAGCATTTCCATTAAAGGTTGAATAATATTCGCTTCAACAAATATAGTTGATGGTTTCCATATCTTCTTTTTCCTCCAGTTTACTTAATACCTGGTACCTGTTTGCTGTTTCTATTATTGGAATTATAAGACACTTAGTTCCCAATTCAGAATTATTTATATCATTACTGCATCCAAGTACATTAGTACCTGGAGTTACTTTTATTTGTTTCCACTTGATTTACTACTTATTTCCATTGGTTCATCATCTATTTCAATAGCGTTATTCTCGCTTACATCATTGTTTATTATAAAGCTATCTCCGATTTTACGTATTATTGTTTTAATATGGTTTCGCTGCGTCATTTCGGTAGTTATCTACCGAATGATCGTAATCCAATCTCGCCGACTTTATGTATACGTCGTTTGTAACACGTCTTATCCGATAGAAGCCGGGATAATTGACACGCGACCGTCTTCTTAAAGCGACGAATAGCGACTACAGTGGAGAAATTGAATATAAGAGATCGGATAGTAACATCTTACTAAAATGTTAAATAAGGAAAAATAAATGGATTAGTTGATTATTTTCGTTTACATAGATAGAATAAAATAAATCACAGGAATCATTGAGCTTCCAATCTATGATTCCTGAATTACGAATCTAAATGCTTCTCAATGTGCTACACATTGCTTATAGGATCTTTACGTTTCTAATTTATAATATACAAAAGGAAAAAAAATTTTTCTAGAACTTAAGAATATTATAGAAATTTAGATCCATTGACATAAACGTTAAGTTACCGTAGCTTCTCCGTGCGAGCATCGTGAAACACATTTTTTTCCATAGTAACAATCGTTACGTCACGGAAACAAAGCATACCCTATTCAAGCATGTATATGAAAATATGTAGTGGTGAGTATGAGCATTTTTCTATTGTTGCAAATTTCGAAGAATGCCACTGTACAAAATTTTTTCCTCGCGAAAAATGTCGAAAACAGCATTTACGCCATCTATGAGAACAGAAATAATTCGTGACCAATTTTGATAAGCAAGGTCTTATTTATAAGACGAAGGTTTAATTTATCACGCAATGTTTTCGAATTTTTATGAAGGTGATGATGATGGTAATAATAATAATAATCTAACGAAATGAAGGATCATTGCCATGAAAATGGGATATAATCTAATTATTGTTATTGATTCAAGCGAGTTCAGATTCAAACGTTAATGAACGTTGATCAGCGTTTTCATCAACTTAAAGAGACAGGTTAAATTTAATGGTGAGAGAGAGAGAGAGAGAGAGAGAGAGAGAGAGAGAGAGAGAGAGAGAGAGAGAAAGAGAGAGAAAGAGAGAGAGAGAGAGAGAGAGAGAGAGAGAGAGAAAGAGAGAGAGAGAGAGAGAGAGAGAGAGAGAGAGAGAGAGAGAGAGAGAGAGAGAGAGAGAGAGAGAGTAAGGAATTCAAGAAAAAATGAAAACGTTCAATGCTCGTGCAAATAAAATATTTTCTGTGAGTCCTGCGTCGAGCAACCGACGAAATCGTTTATTAATAAGAATTAAATCATTTTCCTTCGATTCCCAAATCCATTGTTCGTCGATGCAACACTCTCGGTCAGACGAATCATGACGCCAATAATATATCGCTTGATGAATTCCTCAAACAGGTACAAACTATTTGTCAAAGGCAAATTATAAAATATTTACAAGAAAAGAGTTAATCGAATAAAAATATATATATGTTCTCATGTTTATATTATAGGAAGTCATTACAGGAATTGCAGTTCAGTAGATACTGCTGCATATATATTATCAAATATAAATGCTAAAAAAAAAGAACAGAAACCATTGCTATTATTATGGATACTAAATGTTCTAGCAAAGTTTCTTTTCAACAAAACAATCATATTAATTTTAATAATACAAAAGAATGGACACAGAATTTAACGGAAGAATCTGTAAATGTTGAGAAGACACAAAATTCCTTAAATAATTCAAGATGCCTCAGACGAAAGAAGGTGTATACTGGTAGAAATTCTTCTACTGATATCCTAGAAGCACGATGTAAGGAAAATAATAATATAGATGAAATGTAAATGGATTTACATCCTGTCTCTATAGATAGCTCACTTACTGAAAAAATATGAAAAAGGAAAAGAACTAAATTCTATTTAAATAATTCTCTGAAGAAATCCAATAACAATAACGAAAGTAATGATGTTGGCGAAGAGATGCATATCGCTAAACGTCAAAAGATTTCTCTAGATATTGAAAATGAAATTAGAACATGGTCTAGAACTTCAATAAAAGAGAGGCTATCTATGTTACGTAATGCATTAAAAGAGCAAATCAAACATTTTTCAATTTCGAACTAAACTAAAGTTAAAAGAAGAAGACAACAAAATACTAGATGTAATGGGAAGAAAACATCTGGACAAATACACGATACGTTAAATAACGATTTTATATATACTATATCTTCTAAAGAAAAACATTTGAATAAATCGAAAAACATAACATGTATATATAGTCTGTCAAACGAATCGAAAAGTAAGAATAGCGAAGTGAATATAACATGTTCTAATGGCAAACAAGATGGAATTTCAACGAATAATATATCACTTAGATATAATAATTTCGAATTGAATATCAAATTAAATAAGAGTGATGACGAAACATTTGATGATAATAAAGATACTATTAAAAAGTATATTTTCCATACAAAAGACTATGACTCTGATTCAAATTGAAGCTGAGATGAATATTAATCGATTAAATACAGGTTCGGAATAATTACCAAATATAGTATAATAAATATATCGTTTCAAACCAAATCAGCCATCTTGTGTAACTAACTAAGTCGACGTCAAAAGCTTTATATAGTTCTACACAGTTAAATGGGGCGTAATAAAAAACAAAATTATTTATAAAGCAAGCTCTGAGAACTAATATAAAGCGAGAAGATATTTGATTGAAAGGAAAAGATAAGAACAAAAGGAAAGAGAATAAATAAAAATAGACTATTATTTATCTTATTGCTATTCCTAATATATGCAGACCGGTTAACTTCAAGTGGAAAATATGAGAAATATGAGGAATATCCGTTCAACGTAATCAATCTTGATCTGATTCGTTTGAAACCTGCGCCTTTGATTTCTTCCATAAAATTCAAATTCAAATCGATACGACTGTACCGCTGTTTATTTGTTTCAAATTACTACCATAACCAATTACAAGACGTTCGACGTTAATGTGCTCGAATTCCATGGAATGATTTTCATCGTTAAGATATTCGTCTAACTTTACGTTCCAATCAACACCGATAAAGTGAATATCGTCTAGATAAAATTGAATATTATTGCCTACGAACATTCGTTAGATTAATAAACAATAATTCTTCGGTGTATCGTATCGGAAAAAAGAAAAAAGAAACTACAAAAACAAAAAATTATTAAATCATTTATCTGCATATTATTTCGACTAGTGCTTTGAGAAACATTAAGAACGAATTTTTCAAAATTTTGTATTATATTTTTCGGTGTATGTGTGTGAAAATTTTGTTATGGTGGTTCTCAAAGCACTAGTCGAATTATATATATATATATATATATATATATATATATATATATATATATATATATGTTACCGTGAAAGACCGAAATTGGAGAATGTCAACATTCACCGGTGAATGTCAACACATACCAAATACGTCGATGAAAGATTGAATATTTAATTACATTGTGTACCTTCGGACCCTCACCGGTGTATGTCGACAATCACAGATACGCTCTGGTGGAGGTCCGAAAGGGAGGAGCTGATAAAGAGACGATTGGCTCTCTCCCGCCAAATCCTTTGTTCTGCTGGGAGTCAATCAGCTTTATCAGTCTTATGCAAGTTTTGATAATGCGAGCAACGTTTTCATATATTTTTCAGATACCCTAATTTATATTGAATGGATGCTGCAGTAAATCGTGATCTCTTTCTTGAAAAGTTAAATGCATTAATTGCGGGTAAACGAGAAGACAACTGTTTTTATTTTTCTCAAGAAAAGTACTCTAAAATACTATCTGAAGTGATTTCTGCTAAAACTAAGTGCAACACACCTTTGGATTACAGACGATTAAAACGTTTTGACGTTTTAAAAATTAATGATGAAGAGAAGTTAATTGTACCATTAAAACAAGGGGAAACGAATATACAGTATTATGTTACCAATGAAGAGTTGTTCAGTATACTATATGAAACTCACACCAAAACAGGCCACGGAGGAAGAACACGTATGCTTAAAGAGTTGCAAGTTAAATACAAAAATATTACATATGAAGTTGTAATGTTGTATTTAAATTTATGCAAACAGTGTCAAATGAAACACAGTGCACCTAAGAAAGGTATTGTTGTGAAACCAATGGTCAGTTCTGAGTTAAACTCAAGATGTCAAATTGATCTGATAGATCTGCAGTCAAACGGAGATGGCGAATATAAGTTCATAATGGTGTATCAAGATCATTTAACTAAGTTTGTCCAGCTACGACCTTTGAAAACTAAAAGAGCTGAAGAAGTAGCGTATCATGTTATTTCAATATTTTCAACATTTGGTGCACCAGCAATATTGCAATCAGATAATGGTAGAGAATTCAGTAATCAAGTCATATCTGAAATATGTGCTAAGTGGAAAGATATTAAGATAGTTCATGGAAAGCCTCGTCAAAGTCAAACACAAGGCTCAGTTGAAAGGGCCAATCAGGATATACAGAATATGCTAACTGCATGGATGAACGATAACGATACAAATAAATGGTCAGATGCTTTACCCTTTGTTCAATTTGCCAAGAACACTTCATACCACGAAGAAATACGCCAAAGTCCTTATGAAGCCATGTTTGGCGTTAAAGCAAAAAGAGGCATAGCATCGTCTTTTTTGCCTAGCGAACAAATCGCAAATATTGAAACCGAAGAACAACTCGAAGAAATTGCCAATACTTTTGAAACCGAAGAACAGCTTGAAGAAACTGTTAATACTTCTGAAAAAAATTGGAGCAGTGGTCATATTGAAAATCATATTCCAAAGAAAAATATTGAAGAGAACCTGCAATCTACAACGTCTTCGCATCAAGTTCTGACTGAAAAACACGAGTTAATTTCTATAAAAAGAGCGGCCGCGAAAAAGAATCTTCTACTGCAAGCAACAAAAATGTTACGAACCTCATAAAAATATATGAATACACGTCCCTGTTGTCGACCATGGTCATACAGATAGCCGAAATGTGTTAGCGGTTGTTGTTGGAATAGAAGACACCGACTTCTATAAACTGGCAAATAAAAATGGGACACTCAAGCAGCTTTACACACGTAATCAGTTCGTAATTTGTAAAGAAAAGTTACTTTCCATAGATGAGATTTCTTTTCAAGAAATGTCGCTGAGAGAAGCAGCTGCAGCTAATTCGATAAGTGGGGGGGGGGGGGGCAAGGCTATACACGCTGTCATTGCAAAAGGAAGTGTTGCACAAATAAATGCAGTTGTAAAAGCAAAGGACTTTTGTGCAATTCGAAGTGTCATAATAGTTTAAGTTGTTGCAATAAATAAGATTTGAATCACATAATTAAGTAATTTTTTTATTACTATTATTTTCTTTTCTCATTTAGAATGTACTGTGGGTTTTAAATTCTTGGTCACTCCTCTCAGAAAGAGAGGTGAAAAAGTTACGTCACCCTTGTGACGTTTTATAGCGACTGAATTACGAAGAAGAAAATATAAATCTCCGACATGTTCAACATTCACCATTAGTGCATGGTGAATGTCGACATTTACCGGTGTAAGTCAGAAATAAGAGTATTTAGCAAATATTTCGGACATACACGAAGCGACTATGTGAATGTTGTCATTCACCGGTGAAAGTCGACATTCTCCAATTTCGGTCTTTCACGACACACACAAACACACACACACACACACACATTAAATGCATGTAAATGCATGGTGTGTATATGTTGCATATTTATGTGTGTGGACGCGCGCATGTGTGTAACAATTATGCACCTGTTTTAAAGTTAACTTCGAGCAATCTAATGCATCCCATAGATCTTAATAATTCATTGTTCGATACCATATTTCAAAGTATTTTATACAATTCCTTTTTGTAAGAGAACGAAAGCTCTACAAATTCCAATTCGAAACCAACGAGATTTTATTTGTATACGATTTCGAACGATTATTAATATTAATGTAGTGATTGTTTGATTATTTTTCTGTAGAATCACGCAAGAATGTGTGTATGTATGTATATATATATGTGTGTATATGTATGTCTATATGCAAGTACGTGTGTGTACATACATAATACCGAACAAAGAATATTATTTTATATAAATTTTGTTAATATATGCATATATTTTGTTTTACAACGTAAAAAGATTATAAAACACTTTTCATGCGTTCACGAGAGATTTCAAATATATACTGAGGAATTTTAAACATCGAGCACTCGATAAAATAAAGATTACATAGCTCGCGATCGAAATATTAATACATAATGTTCAATTTGCATCGCGTATTTTTTTGAAAATACTTGGATTTGGCTTTTTTTGGCCGTTTCTTTTCTCTTTTTTTTTATTTCATTATATTTTTCACGTGATTTATAAGATTCTCTGATAATAACGAAAGCGATATTGATACCAATATTAAGTAGATTCTACTGATAACAATGTCGTAATGACAATTATACAAGATTTAAGTAAATTTCGCTGTGCTTTTATTTATTTACTTATTATTATTATTATTTTTTTATAAGATGCATTTTCAATTATTTTCAAAAAATGTCTAATTAATATTAGAATTGTATATATATAGATATATTACATTATTATTAATGATAAATATATTTATTTTTAATTTAATTAAATTAATTAATAATAATTGTGGTAGGGTGTTAAGAGGAGAGGGGTGGCCAAAGGAGTGGAAGGAAGGAGTTATAACCCCAATTGTAAAAAAGGGGACGGGGGATAGGGTGGAGGAGTATAGAGGGGTGGCGCTAATGCCAACAATTTATAAGATACATGTGGAGGTCCTGACAGAAAGGCTAAGAGAGGAGATAGAGGAGAAGGGGATGGTACCACCGAGTCAAACAGGATTCAGGAAGGGAATGGGAGTTATAGATAATATTTATGTGATAAATTACTTAGTGAATAGGCAGCTGGAAAGGAAGGGCTGACTGGTAGTGGCTACCTTTCTGGACCTAAAGGTGGCGTTTGACTCGGTGGATTGGAAGGTGTTGTTTGAAGCGATGAGGGAAAGGGGGTGAGGGAGGGACTAAGGAGTAGGGTAGATGATATTTACAGGGAGACGAGGAGTAAGGTGAGGGTAGAGGGAGGTTAGGGGAGAGTTTTTGGACAGCGGGGGGATGAGGCAGGGATGTTCGCTGAGTCCGTGCCTCTTCAACCTGGTGATAGCGGATGTAGAGGAGAAGTTGAAGAAAGGTGGATGGTGGGGAATAAGGCTGGGGGAAGAGAAGGTGTTCTGTCTGGCCTATGCGGACGACATGGTGTTGTTGGTGGAAAATGAGGAGGGGATGGTGCGCATGCTGGGGAAGATGGAGGGTTTCCTAGACAGGAAAAAGCTGGAAGTGAACGTGGAGAAGACGAAGGTGATTAGATTCAGAAAGGGAGGGGGAGAATGGCGGAGTTGAAGTGGAGATGGAAGGGAAAGAGAATTGAGGAGGTGAAGGAATTCTCCTATCTAGGATACAGAATGCAGAGGAATGGGGATCAGGATGCGCATGTGAGGGAAAGAATCAGGAAGGCAGGGGCATTGGTCAGGCGCGTCTGGGGAAGAGGGAAAAGAAGGTTTGCAGGGGATTGGAAGAGAAGGATATGGCTATATGAGAGATTGGTTGGGACGGCGATGGAGTATGGGGCGGAGATATGGGGGTGGAGGGAGCGGAAGGAAGTGGAAGCAATGCAGGAGAGGTGGATAAGGTGGACACTGGGGGTAGACAGATGTACCCTAGGATATGTGATAAGGGGGGAGGTGAAAAAAGACAAATTTAGGATAGGGGTTGGGAGAAGGGCGGTGAATTTTGAGAGGAAATTGGAGGAGTGGAGGGGTGGGTGCTGGCGAAAAAATGCTGGGAGGAAATGAATAAGAGGATAGCGGAGGGAAAAGAGCTATCGGGCTGAGAGGAGGATAGAAGGAAATTCTGGAAGGAGAGGGGTAGGGATATAAAGATAATGGAGGAAGGGAGAAGAGAGGGGCAGGAAGTTTATAAAGATTGGGAACAAAGGTACAGGGAGTTGCAGAGGGAGGAAAGAGAGGAAAGGATTAAAGGGGGAATTATAATAAGTGGTATAAGGAGATAGGAGGAGAAGGTGTGCCTGAGTATCTGAGGAAGGGATGGTGAGAGAGTAGGCGGAGGAGGGTGGTGAGATTCAGGATGAACAATGAGATGAGAGAGGCAAGGCACTGGCAGGCAGTGGAGAAGAGGAGGTGTAGGAAGTGATGGGAGGGTAGGGAGACGTGGGAGCATGTGTTAGGAGAATGTAAGATAAAGGAGGATGGGGAGAATTGGTGGGTGCGAATGAGGGAGGTGTTGGGGCAAGGAGGGGAAGGTGACTGGTGGATGAGGGAGCTGGAAAATAAGAGAGGGGAAGAAAGGGAGGGTGGAGGGGAGGGGAGTGGAAGAATGGGAGTGTGAATCTGAAAGGAGGTGAATGTTTGTATGTATGTGGTACCGGAAGCTCGTGGTCATGGAACTAGCGCTCTCTCTCTCTCTCTCTCTCCCTCTCTCTCGGGTAGTAAATTTGGATTATTAATAATTTTTAGTTGTTAAATTAGGTTAAGTTGTTATTTGATTAGTAGCTTATATTAAGTTGACTAGTAAGTAAGTTAATTGTAAGTTAGTTATAAGATTGGTTTAGTTAAATGTAAGTTAGATGTAAATATAGGCATAGGTATGGAGGATAGGGAGACTGATGAGGAAATTGTAAAGGGATTGTAAGAGGTTTGGGTACGCTCCTCAGGAAAAGCGCCTTCAAACCCTGAGGGAAAGAATAAAAAAAATCTAATTAATAATAATTTCATATGTAAAATAATAATATTATTATTAATTATAAATATAATATGTATTTTTGATTTAATTTAATAAATTAAAAATAACTTCATATTAAAAAAAGTATTACAATATTTATATATATATGTATATATATATGTTTTTGTCCACATAAAAAAATAATTCTTTATTGATCGTGTGTTCGACTCACGTAATGAAGAGTGAGGGATATATATATATATATATATATATATATATATATATATATATATATATATATATATAGTAACTCTTATTGCAAATTATAAAAGAAACTAATACCTTTCTGCTACTGGTATTCCTATCGAAGCTCCGTGGATAAGTTCACTAAATCTCTTAATGCGTAAACTGCTAGTCTTTTCTTTTATAACAAAACTAATGGGATCCATCAAATTCGATTTACCTTAAAGTCAATAGAAAATGTTAGAAATCATCGTACAGCTGGTCTATTATCCTACATTATGAAAATATTGATATACAAAATCATAACCTACCGGATCCATTTGGTCCGACAGCTGCAGTGAACGAATTCAATGGGCCAGTGATATGCTTTCCTTTATACGATTTAAAGTTATCTACTTCAATATATTTTTAAAACCCAGGCATTTTTATAATTATTAAAATAAATTACATGTATTATCAAAAGAGTTCAATTGGCGTCACAAAATGTTCAACACAAGGGAACATTTTTCATTAATCTGAATCAGTCCTGTCAATTTTTTTGAATAGTGATACGATGATGTTTGATATTTATATATAAACGTTATAAAGGTATAGCAATCATATTCAAATTAACCATGTTTCACAACGATAAGTAAAAATTTCGACAACCTAACGGCGACTTTCCGCGAACAGTAATGACACGTTTTGCGAATTGATTCATCCGCTTAAATTAAATAGTACAAAATATCACCTAGTATATCAAGATCTGTGTTGTATCGGTTACGTCAAAACAACGATATCTCACGAAAACACTTGACTTCTTTAAGTGAATCCGGCAGAAAGTGTTCTATTATATAAAACATATCAGAATATTCATCGAAAACAACAAATAAAAATAATCATTTCTTCCATCATTCGCTTCATTTATGTGGTATGATGAAATATATATATATATATATATATATATATATATATATATATATACCTATTTATTGATATTCGTTTTCTTGTTCTAAATTGGCATTATTTGTTTTACATTCAAGCATTACTTATTATAAAGACAAATACACAGTCACGTATGAACATACAATTTACAAAGCGGTGGACTTTGCTATTGTACACAGTTGAATAACGATGCGTATAGACATATACATGGTTCATTCTAAAATTACTGGAAGAGTATAATTTCTTTATTTTTTTCTTTTTTTTTCTATAAATTAATACTTGTGTTATCAAAAGGAAAACAATAAAAAATATTAGCATAAGGGATCAATATAGTTTAAGGCACAATATGGACTTCAAGTGCAACAGGGAAACATTGTCCCCGTTATAGGTCTGATGCATCGGTGTATTAGTTTACGTATATTAAGTCCACTAACGATTAGCCTAACAATCGATCAGTGTATAATAGAAATTTTTGTACGTAGTAAAAATAATAATAAATCTGAAAAAGTAAGAAAAAATCATATACCAGATTATAATTTTTGGAGGTAGCATTAATTGAAAAGCGTTTATAATTTTAAATTCTTTATACTTTATACCTAATGCATAATTAAAGTCAGTGCATTATGCAAGATGATCAAGAACATAGCCTACTTCTTCTATATAAAAATATTGGTAAGGAAATGTCCAAATTTGATGAATAATATAATTTTATAATCGTTTTTATTACAATAAGTTTTATAAATATTTTTTAAATTCTTTTTTAAATCATGATTGCATTCACGTTAAGTCAATCTTTAATTAATGCAACTTTAATTTCTCTCATTTTCTACATATAATGTTTACGAGTTTTATGGAACCACCATGAAACTTCGTAAGTAGTGAGTGAAGGCATTTAAATCCTTCCTCCTGCTCATCATGACGAACACGCAAGATCATCGAAAGTTTGTAACTTCCTCGATAAATTATTGACGTATATCACCATTAGTAATTCCTTTCCTAAGATTACTCATGAGTAGTACGTTTCTAATTGTGTATTTTCATTACTCTTTTATTATGTATGTCTATTTTTTTTACCTCATGGTCTTTTTGTCTCATCGTTTCAAATCGTTTAATTAAAAGTGGAGTTAATTAATACTTCTTTTGTTCGTATTTGCTTGTAATATTAATAGTGACATCGGGCATTCATTTACCTGATATCGTCAAAAAAGCATGTTTGGTGGTTTTTGTTGCATTCATTGTTTCGTATTTATTCTATTTAATCTCAATTTACTTCGATAAGTCGGTATCGATGTACTAAAAAATAAGTAAGAATACAAACGCGAAGATTAAATTTTGGGAATTGGTTTTATTTTTTACAGGAACAGCTATTTTTAATGAAAGGAGTTATCCGAGGTTTTTTAATTATTTTTTCAAAAATATATTCAATCCATTTTGTTAATAAATGAAGAGTTTCGACAGAGTCATTGGTAAAAAAAAAAAATAGACTAAAGTTATTGTTAAAAAAGAAAGATTTGGTAGTCATAGCACATGTGCTAATAAATTAGATAGACTGCTGAATTAATAATTCGATTTTAATTTGAACTTTTCCTTTCTCAGCGATTGCGTTAATGATTGTACACGATATATTTTGCACCTGATGTACTCGCGAATGTTTGGTGATCGATTCTACATCGTTACGTTAGATTTCGAATTACATATATACATACATACGTTTCGTAAAATTATTTTATTAGTTGGAATATCAAATTAATTATATAGTAATAAATAACAAAAGACCTGTGTTTTATATGTATGTATATTAGTACCTATTAACCCTTTGTGCTTGACGACTTTGCCGCTAGGGAGAATTAGCAACTCCAAACGATTTTGCGAATATTAAGCAAGCTGCTCGATTACTTACTGGTACTCTTACAGATACTATGATTCAGAGTGAAACTGCTAACTTTCTTGCTGAGCATTAATTTATTACGAAGTAATATTATTTTCTATGTAATTGTGCATTTGTATCTTTTCTCTTCTTTTTTTAATCACGTCCAACTGTTCTAACGAATTAAATGCAATTTAAATATTAATTTATTATAAATCGATACTGTCATTTCGCTAATTATTTATGAACATCTATATTTTTTACAAATTCTTTTATCATTTTATTTTGCAATCTTCTATATGTATGTGTGTGTGTGCGTGTTATTATATATTATTATGATTATCTATGCATTCCTATTGCTTTTTATGAATAAAAAATGGAAGATAATTCATTTAACGGATTGTCTACGATTCATTCACCAAAAAAAAAAGTAAAAATGAGAGAGAGAGAGAGAGAGAGAGAGATAGGGAGAAGAATATTTTTTACGACACAGGACACATCGTTCGTCTTTTCCTTTCAACGAATTTTCCCTATACGGCCTTAGATCAAAATGTTCCAGTGGCAGGCACATTGGTCATTAGTACAATTGGTAAGTACAGACGCTCAATTTTTCAAAAACTTAACAATATATTAGAAACAGATCCGTTGACATAAACGATTGAATTCCGAAGGATCCTGGCGGTTCCTGTGGCTGCAAGCTGGGTCGCTGCGGCTTACGACGGCACGTTGCGGGACCGACGGCTCGTAGATCGCCCTGGTGTGGTCGCGAATGTGATCGTCTTTGCCCAAGATCCGTCTGGTTTTCGCGATGCTGGAGTCTGCGTTATTCTCGGTTCTTTAATACTTGCTTCCTCAGGATGCATTTCTGTTTTGTAATGTCGAAATATAAGGTTGTTAATTGAGTCTTGACGTGTCTTTTCACGTAGATGAATATAGAATTTACGTAAGCGAAAATATCTAGCTTTTTTAGAGGTATTCTTATTTTTCCTTGGAATGTATGCCCAGAAAAGAATTCCATCGAGAAGAATTTTGAATGTTCCGTCCGAATGAGATTAGATTTAAATTTTGAGCAGCCTGTCCTTGACCTCGTATGACGTCAACAAAATCGAACTTTTGATCGACTTTGACTAACTTTGGCTACTGTATCATTCTTTCTTCAGATTGCGACGAATCATCATCGAAACTTTCTTAGGATGCTGTCTCCTGCTAATATAAACGAAAAGTTGAAGGACGTATTCTCGTAAATCACACATTTTTTGAAAAATTCCTACGATTTATTTTCCTTTAGATTTAAATTTTGTATTCATGTACATTGAAAAGTAACGAAATTACGACTGACTCTGACGAATATTGTAACAGTTTTCTCCTATTAACGACGAGAAAACACCGAATTCTTATTCCATACTGTTAAGCTAAAATAATATAAAATCTAGTTTAGAATTTATTTTACAATTTCTATAGATTTATATTTTCAACTCGCAGTCAGCCATATCGAATAATGTCTATAAATATAACTATCCTAACTCATTGTCTCACATTAGTGTTATTTTTAAAGAATTTTAATATTTATCAAAGAAAGAAAGAAAAGATTTTTCTCACGTAACTATAGGTAATATTTAAATTTGACAATTGAGCGTTTTTTTAATAAGAATGTTAGACTGTGTATGTAAAATATTTTTATATTTTCCCATAATAATTTAAACTTCTCACATTTCATAATGTGTGGACAATAGTCGCAAGGTGAGAGAGAGAGAGAGAGAGAGAGAGAGAGAGAGAGAGAGAGAGGGATAGAGAGAGAGAGAGAGAGAGAGAGAGAGAGAGAGAGAGAGAATGTCGAATTGTGCCATGCAGCGTGATAGCGCTTCGTCCATTTATCTGAGAGTAATGCCGATCGACGCCACCGCGCTGCTCTTCTATTCATTGAGAAATATGCTGTTTGCATGCAATATAGCTGTAGATCCGTAGCAATTGCGCATACTGTGACATGGTAAGCAGACTACCGTAAAGGTTAGCTGACTACGTGGTAGACTTAGCTCTAATCATTACTGCGTTCCTAGAGCTGTAATAAGTCTCCGTCAAGAACTTAATATACTATCCCCTGACAACCTCGGCTATAAATGAATACTTCAGTTATGTTATTTTATATTTTCAAAAATGTTGGCAACATATTTGTACTGTGCAGAAGTATATGTAAATAAGAGAAAATTAAATAAAAACTGCTTATTTATGCAGGTGGTTTACGATTTTTTGAAAAAGAAAGTAGTGATTACGAGAAGAAACTCCGATACGACTCGCGACGAGCTACATTCGGAACCGAGCGCGTTGCGAATTGACGATATTGACCAAACATCGCGGCACATTCTTGTGGCCGTTTTCACAAAGAAAATCTTTCAGCATGTTTTCGTTTATATGTAGTAATGTTTTAAAAGGGACTTGTTAAAAACTGACCAATTATTGCTATGCGATATTCTTACTTCTTTGAATACACTACCTAATATATATCGTATCGCATCAATTTTTTGTTTTATTTTTGTGGACTCATCTCTAAGGAAAATAAGGCGAACAGTCATCTCTATCGGATCGGAGAAATAGAGTTTAAGATTAGATTCAGACCGGTAGCGACCGTTGGTCCGTGCGTAAGGACTATTTAATAAATTCGGCGTTAAGAACTCGATTCAAACTCCAAATAAGAGTTAGGAAAAGTAACTTCACTCTCTTTCTATCTTCTCTCGTCGCACGTGAACAAGCTGCTACCTCTATTAAGAGTCCCATTTGGTCTAAGCGATTCACACGAGGTGTTCCATCGATACGTTAACGATATTTTCAAATATTTGATAAATAGATTTAATAAAAACAATGCTAGCGTACAAAAACGATCTAATCGTACCATCGAAAGATTTAGCGAAAGGCGTAAGCAAGTTGGAAATAGATTTGAAAACCGCGAGCGAAGCAGGCCTCTCGATTAATTGGAAAAAATGTATAAAACTTCTGACAGAATTATATCGATCGTTAATCAAAGAATCCAGTGTTACTCGAGTCTCCGATATGACGCCAATTCTCCATTCCAATAGAAATAATTTCTTTGCAAGAACGTTAAACGTTAAACTGCGTCGAGAAGATACTGTTCCGAGAGAATCTAATTTTTCACGTTTTGATGGACGACCGCGTACGCGAAAATCGTCGTAAAACGAAACAAATGGGCCTGAAAAACATCGATCCAAATTCAATCGCCCTAGAATTAATAATGTTTTCGATAAAATTTGAAAAAATAGATTGACTGAAAGTATCGAGACTCATTTCTTCTTCTTCTTCTTCTTCTTTTTTGTCTTTATTCACAGATCAGTTTGCAAACGAAGTAAAAATTAATATTTAACCAGCGCAATAACTAAAATCTCTGTTAAATAACCGAGCGATAGATGAAAAAATATTCGAACCTTATTCATCGTATTTCAGGATCGAATACAATAACAGTTTAAAATATAAAAAGAAAAGAGAAAGCTAAAATCTAACCATTGAAATAACTACAATTCCCAATAAAAATACTCGAATAAAAAAAACATATGTGGTTGAGCATAATCTATTACAATATATTACATTATAAAAGTTTCGCATTAATAAAAATTTTTATTAATTATTAGTTAAACGAATTAATATTATTACTTTGAAAAAATTGCCTGCCTGCCTGTCTTACTGACTTTTTTCATTGAGTCGTTATATAAAAAATTCATGGTTCCAATTTCTAAAAATATAACCTTTAGAAGGGATGATAATATTATTAATAATAATAATGACGATAATAATAAAGAGTAGTGACTCCTGACAAGAATTAAACACGTTTAGTCGTACAATTCGAGTTATTCCTCATCATATAAATTCTTATTTTCCGTTTTATAAAACTGAGAAGTATTTAATTATTAATTCGGCTAGTAAGTTTTTCAGTGTCCATTATCTTTTTTAATTTTGTTTTTAATTTCTTTTATACCTTTTTTCGCAGTACACCATTTCCTGTATCATGAGACTGTTGATATATTTTCAAATTGCGTCGGTAATTTACATTAATTGAAGCTCTGTTGTCGTACCAAGCGGACGTGTACTACGAATTATATTGGTAGCAGCATTTAATCACTTATTCAAGTTAAGTTCAAGTGTGAAAAATTCGAATACTTTTGGCATTCCTTAGTACAACTATAATTACTGGTAAGTCATACCGTTATTTTTAAACATTCGAGAATACGTTTGTGATAAAACAATGAATAAAAACAAATATTTTTAGTCATATTTCTGAAAATAAAGAAATACGTGTCCAATCGTTTATGTCAACGGATCTAAGTTTCTAAAATATTGTTAAGTTTTGGAAAAGTTTGTAGTTCCTTTTATATTTTATAGACTAGAAACGTAGAAATCGTATAATCAATTCGTAGCACATAAACAAGTATCTAAATTCGTAATTCAGGAATCGTAAATTGGAAGCTCAATGATTCCTGTGATTTATTTTTGATTTTATTGTATAGATGTGAACGAAAATAATCAACTAATCCATTCTTTTTTCTTTATTTGACATATTAGTAAGATGTTACTATCTGATCTCTTGGATTCAGCGCAATCTACTTTGATCTACTTTTTAACGTTATTAATTATATTATTCGTATTTTGTGATGTTTCTGGAATAACAGCTTCTTCACATTCCATAGTTGTTTCATTTTTCTCAGTACTTTCTATTTCTTCTTTACACATTACAGTTAATAAAGGTAAAAAGCTTGTCTCGTCTTCCGTACAATTTGCTGACATGAAGTGCTATGATGCCAGATTACATGCTCATAATACTTTAAACGACATGCCGGATAAGTATGGTGTAGGATTATTTATCTTGTGTCTATGATCTCAAATTTGACTGAAAAAATTTTCTGCAGCAGCTCGGTTTAAATGTTTCAATTTTAATTTAGTAAATCGGCAATCTTGAAGCATTTTCCGTAAACATTGTGCGCTTCGTTCGTACTGTTCGTCTCCAATTATTCAGACATTTTGGTTTATTTCTCTGTAAAGAATCGCAGCTTTTTTCCTCAACAAATTCCATATTATTTAATGTATGCAATGCTTCTTGCCGCGATATCAAGCGATACAATATTGGCGTTACACTCTCGTCATGACTCGTCTGACCGAGTGTGTTCGATCGACGAACAATGGATCTGGGAATCGAAGGAAAATGATTCCGTTCTTACTAATAAACGATTCCGTCAGTTGCTCGATGCAGGACTCACAGAAAATATTCTATTTTTAGGGTCACTGAACGTTTTAATTTTTTCTTTACTTCCTTACTCTCTCTCTCTCTCTCTCTCTCTCTCTCTCTCTCTCCCTCTCTCTCTCTCTCTCCCTCTCTCTCTCTCTCTCTCTCTCTCTCTCACCATTAAATTTAACCTGTCTCTTTAAGTTGATGAAAACGCTGATCAACGTTCATTATCGTTTCAATCTGAACTCGCTTGAATCAATAACAATAATTAGATTATATCCCATTTTCATGACAATGATTCTTCATTTCGTTAGATTATTATTATTATTACCATCATCATCACCTTCATAAAAATTCGAAAACATTGCGTGATAAATTAAACCTTCGTCTTATAAATAAGACCTTGCTTATCAAAATTGGTCACGAATTATTTCTGTTCTCATAGATGGCGTAAATGCTGTTTTCGACATTTTTCGCGAGGAAAAAATTTTGTACAGTGGCATTCTTCGAAATTTGCAACAATAGAAAAATGCTCATACTCACCACTACATATTTTCATATACATGCTTGAATAGGGTATGCTTTGTTTCCGTGACGTAAAGATTGTTACTATGGAAAAAAATGTGTTTCACGATGCTCGCACGGAGAAGCTACGGTAACTTAACGTTTATGTCAATGGATCTAAATTTCTATAATATTCTTAAGTTCTAGAAAAATTTTTTTTCCTTTTGTATATTATAAATTAGAAACGTAAAGATCCTATAAGCAATGTGTAGCACATTGAGAAGCATTTAGATTCGTAATTCAGGAATCATAGATTGGAAGCTCAATGATTCCTGTGATTTATTTTATTCTATCTATGTAAACGAAAATAATCAACTAATCCATTTATTTTTCCTTATTTAACATTTTAGTAAGATGTTACTATCCGATCTCTTATATTCAATTTCTCCACTGTAGTCGCTATTCGTCGCTTTAAGAAGACGGTCGCGTGTCAATTATCCCGGCTTCTATCGGATAAGACGTGTTACAAACGACGTATACATAAAGTCGGCGAGATTGGATTACGATCATTCGGTAGATAACTACCGAAATGACGCAGCGAAACCATATTAAAACAATAATACGTAAAATCGGAGATAGCTTTATAATAAACAATGATGTAAGCGAGAATAACGCTATTGAAATAGATGATGAACCAATGGAAATAAGTAGTAAATCAAGTGGAAACAAATAAAAGTAACTCCAGGTACTAATGTACTTGGATGCAGTAATGATATAAATAATTCTGAATTGGGAACTAAGTGTCTTATAATTCCAATAATAGAAACAGCAAACAGGTACCAGGTATTAAGTAAACTGGAGGAAAAAGAAGATATGGAAACCATCAACTATATTTGTTGAAGCGAATATTATTCAACCTTTAATGGAAATGCTTAAAGGCAACTTGGAATCAAACGCATACACACTACGATCTTCGAATAACAAAACAAAAATTCAAGCTAAAACTGCTGAAACATATGAAAAAGCAATTCATATACTAAGAGGAAAGAAAGCAAGCTACTATCAAACTAAGGACGCCAAAAGATATAAAGCTACTGTAAAGGGACTACACTATTTTACTCCGATTGAGGATATTGCAGAAACGTTAAAACAAGCGGGCCATACACCAGCATATATCAACAATATAAAAAATAAGAGAACAGGATATGCATTACCGATCTTTTCAATTGAAATAAATAAAGCATCTAACAATAAACAAGTACACGAAATAAATAAATTTCTCAACACAATCGTTAAAATAGAACTCCCACGTTCGACAAGGGATATTATACAATGTGCGAGATGCCAAATGCATGGACATACAAAAAACTACTGTAACAGAATATTTAAATGTGTGAAATGTGCGAAAGATGACAAATCAAGCGATTGCCCAGAAGGCAAAAAAATAAATAAACCAATATGCGCTAATTGTGGAGGTGAACATCCCGAAAATTATAAAGGCTGCGAAATACGAAAAGAAATACAAAAGAAACTTTTCCCGTCAATACTACACAGAAACATAACACAATGACCAGAAGACACGCACGACGGAATACTATCATATAGCGGACACATTCTGACAAATGCATCAAATGACAATGTTCATGGAAACAATCATAAAACTCGTTACAACAAACCAAAACCCGCATTGATAGAGAATGTTGAGAATAATATCCTGGAATTGCAATGGTTTACAAAGAAGGAGCATCGAATTGCAGCAATTTCTTAATCAACATAAGATAGACATATGTCTATTACAGGAAACACACGAAACATCATTTAGTTATTTTAAGATACATCCTTTTGATATATACACAACACCAAATAAGTCAGGCAGAGCAAGAGGGGGCACAGCTATTCTAGTACGAAAAGGAATAAATCATTATCCGATGTAAGGGATAAAAGAAATATATGCACAGACCACAAGCATTGAAATATACTTAGAAAGACAGCAAATTCCAGTGACATCGTGCTATATTTCATCGAATCATGTATTAACCGAAGAAGAACTTAAAGAAATACTACCAAAGAAAAATAATTATTTAATAGGAGGGGATTTTAATGCAAAAAATCACTTATGGGGATCACAAAGTGATAGAAAATAAAAAGCCAACTGTAATAACGCAAGATAAACCAACCCATTGGCCGTCGAATGCTGTAGCAGTCCCAGAGATCATAGATTTCTTTATAGCAAATTTTAAACCACATGTTACAAAGGCGAGGACACTTCAAGAATTAAATTAGGATCACGTACCTCTACTTATGCAACTTAGCAACAAGTCACAGTTAACTAACACAAATACTCTAATAACCGAAAAAACGAACTGGGAAAAATTTAGGAAACAAATAGATACAAACATAGAACAACGATACTAAAACGGCTACTCGACAAGCACATCAGACAAATCAGAAAGCTGATCAGGGAGTACAATATCAATAAATTCGAAACGTTTATAACAGGCTTAGGTACCACAAAAAACGAAAGCTATAAACTGTGGAGAACAATTAAGAACATTAAAAGGCCAAAGAGAAATATCGCACCCTGGAAAAGGGTGCTCGAACCTGCAAAGGAAATGTGCTGAAATTATTTTGCTATTCAAACCGAATAAGCCAGCTGAAATAGCCACTTCATACAGACCGATTTCATTGCTTTCATTACTCTCCAAAATTTTAGAAAAAATCATATTGAAACATTTAATAAAACACATAACGGAAGATCAAATTATTCCACCAAACCAATTTGGGTTCAGGGTAAAACATAATACAACAGAACAAATCCACAAATTAGTACACTTAATAACAGAAGCATATGAGAGAAAAAAAGCTGTAACTGTGTTCTTTTCGATATAGAGAAATCATTTGACGAGATACCGCACTACGATTTAATAGGCGATCTTAAAAGAAAACTACCAACACATATTGTAAATCTGTTGCACAGTTACATAAATAACAGATTCTTTTATGTGAAAGTAGGCAATGAAATCTCAAGCATAGGAGAATACAAAGCATGAGTCCCACAAGGGAGCGTGTTAGAACCGACACTATTATATACATTTCGGATCCACCACTAGAGAACTATGAGACTCAATGTTAGCATCTGCAGACGACACTACAATTTACGATATAGGTGACAATTCTGATTCAGCACAAAGATTAACGGGCAAATTAAAATTACTTCACACATGGATGATACAAAAGAATATAACATCAACCCGCAAAAAAGCACAGACATATGCTTTACACTAAATCGCCAAGAACAAAAGCCGGTATACATGAATCAAACAATTATACCCCAAACGTCTGAGACTAAATACCTAGGAATCGTACTGGACAAAAAATTAACATGGAAACCTCACATTAAACATACAAATAAGAAGATAGCGGTAGTCACAAAACAATCACATTGGCTAATTGAAAGAAACTCGAGGCTAAAATTAAAAACAAGACGACGTTATATACAACAATGATCAAGTCGTTGTGGACATACGGAATAACTCTTTGAAGTACAGCCGCTAAAAGCAAATTGAAAAACAATAAAAACAGCACAATCAAAAATTCTCAGAATGATTCTAAACCCTTCATGGTACGTGAGGAACGACGACATAAGAGAAACCTTAGGAGTTCCATCAGTAGAAGCAACGATTGAAATTATCAACGAGAGACACTGGAAAAGGATTAATTCTCATGATAACCGTACGATGTAACACTGTACGATGCCACTACTGCGAAGATTACATAGAGTACACCTACTAGACGATTGGCCTGTACTGCTCTGTACGAGAGCACAGGCCAAAGTGAAGAACGGATAAATCTAAGGAATGGATGTGAAAGTATGAATGTGTAATCAAACCAATACATGCCATGTAAGAAGTATGCAGATGTAAGACTAATGCATGAATAAAGGAGATATATAAAAAAAAAAAATTTCTCCGCTGATGGTTAACAAAAAGGAAGACGAAGAGGAAGAAACGGGGAGGTAAGAAAAAAAGCAATCGAGAGAAAACGAAAGAGAAATCATACAATTGATAAACCACGAAAATGAAAGTCGAACGAACGAGAACGAATCGTTTCGACGATTTTAACGATTACACACGACAAACAACGTACCGTATTAAAATACGCTTTTTCGAACTCTTGACTCCGATATGAATGGAAACGATTCTTTCGTGGATTATACCTCGACAGTGCACAACGCATCTCGTTTCCCATCTTTTTCTCTTGGTTCTTTACTTCGGCGATAGATAGATAGATAAGGATATGTATAGGGATAGCGATAGAGATTCATCATGAAAATTCAATCACTTCTTTAACGAAAAAAAAATCAAATAAATCATTTACACAGATGGAAGAAATATGAACGTGTGTACTTACCAATTGTAATAATGACGTAATAATAATGATGTCGTGTCACGTAAAAAATAATGGACACCGTTGTCCATCGGTCGAGAAGCCGCGCTCTTCTAGTTTGCCCTACTGTCCGACTCGAAATCGCGTACACAACCCAACTGGTCCCTGCTCGCTTGCAGGAATTTATTGAGCGGCCATACGAATTTGAGACTGCGCGTTGCGACGCGTCATCGAGGACTATATTCGACGCCATAGGAAAAAAGGATTGGTAGCCAGAGGTACCGCCTTTCGTTGCTCCTCCCTTAGACCGATCCTCTTTATTTCTCTCTTTTTCTCCTCCTATTCCTGTTTGTTCTTTTCTCCCTTTCTCTCTCTCTCTCTCTTTTTCTATATATATATATATATATATATATATATATATATATATATATATAATAAATAAGAAATAATATAAAGAATAAATAAGAATAAATAAGAAATATGTACATAGGTATAATTGCAATCATAAGTGTGATAGAAAATTTATCTGTCCGTTTCTCGAAGAAATTAATTTAGAAATATATTATATCCAATCTATGTATCTGTTAAAGTATGATTAGCAATGTAAAATGTACGTACTTCGTTGTTTATTTCGAATTAAATTGGAAAGATTTTGAAAAGTCTTGAAATATGCAACCATTCGCTCGGTAGTACTCGCATCTCATAAGATTTCGATATATCGCAAGCATTGAATTACTTCTATTAAAAATGAATATTTTTTAAACCTTAATAGCATCCCTGACAACTGTTGAATTAATGAGAAGGAGGGGGGAGAAATGGCGAGAGGATGAGAAGGAGTGAAACCAGGAAACATTTTATCGATCGACGGTTTTGGAATGGAAGTAAACATCATATTAATATCGTTAAGAGCCCCGTAATAGGCGGTAGGCGTTTCGTTTGGTAGGAAAGCTCCGATTCGAAATCCTGCTCGTAGTGCCGCCACACGATTGGCTACAACACCCAACGAGAACGGTCGAGATCACCCAATTGGAATTCGACTGCAAAACTGTAACGTCCCTTCGTCTCTTTTTCACCACCGCCCTCAATCCCTCTTTCTGTCTTTTGTTTAATATTCTTTCGAAATTCTGAAGCTATCCTCGACACAAGAATTTAATACAACTTCACTTGGTTACTAATACTCTCTTCGAAGTGGAATTCTAATTGTAGCACGAAGGATCGGAAAGTTCTTGCTGGAACGTTACGATTTATTCTCGAGGAAGAGAGAGAGAGAGAGAGAGAGAGAGAGAGAGAGAGAGAGAGAGCACGCGACATGAATAAAGAAGAGGAATGATGAAAGGCAATTGTCACTGAATATTTTTCTGGATAAATATCGTATAAGTAAAAGGAATTGATTAATGAATGTCCAACAAAGTTTAATGCTTGATTCTATTAGTTACTAGATAATAGAAGGAAATCAACGATTTACTCTCATATCTACATCTAAACAATGTAATGTACCCATATTGACGATACGATCAGTGACGTAACTTCTATTCAAAAGGACAACAACCTATTCTCATTATGATACATTAAATTCCGGTGATATTGCTCTACGCTACCAACCGGGGTAGAGTATTTTTCACTTCAATTCCTTAATTATATTTAATTACGCCTGCCATATCTTATTCTTGACGTTATCTCAAGGCCACTATACACCCCAAAATGTTTGTATATCTACACTTCATATTCGTAACATTTACGTTCGCTATTTTTTCAACGTAATCCTCTACTTTTCTTCCTTTGTATTACCCAACCCTAGAATCCAGGAGAATGATTTTCTGTGTTCTTTTCTTCTTCCTTTCGTCTCATCGTCCACACTACTTTTATCTTTTTTCTCTGTTTTTTTTTTTTTTTAAGCCGCAGGCGAGCGTTTTCCGAAAGGGTCCAGGTGCAACGAGGGATGTTATGCAGCTATGTTCTTCTTATGAATATTCATTTCGAGAGGTTGCATTGTTTTACTGCAAATTCGATTATAAGTCAATTTTTATCTATATACTACCACTATTACGATCAAGTGAAAGACTTGGCAGAATAGTAACGATATAGTTTTATAGTAGTCAGACTGTTATGACATTTGTTGTTAAAGTAAGATGACTAAACCTATAACTAGACGAACAAAAATATTGGAGAAATGTAGAGATAGGTAATGAGATAAGCAATGAGAGAGAAAGAGAGAGGGAGAGAGAGGGAGAGAGAGAGAGAGTGAGTCATATGAGTATACGGAGGTCTGACAATGAAAGAAACCGAGCCATCATCGGGAAAAGCTGACATGCTTAGCTGGCGTCTATCATCTCGCATGCGATTTTGTAGAATGCTGAGTGCAATGTGTAGCGAAACAGTATGTTGTCAGCTGAAACTATGTTTTCCTCTTGGAGCGGCGGCTCACTCGGCAACCCGATATTGTGAGAGATCGCTGCAGACAATATTCTTATCATACAAATTGAAACGATCTTATAGAAATCAATGAACATTTATGACACAACACAACACGCGCGCGCGTGCGTGTGTGTCTGTCTCTCTCTCTCTCTCTCTCTCTCTCTCTCTCTCTTTCTCTCTCCCTCTCTCTCCTTCTTCTTCTGCTCTGTTCTTCATTTAACTTCTACTTTTTATTATATAAAAAATCAAAGTAAACAATTTAGACGCATGATTTATCATAGTAAATTTCATGCTTTAATTTGACATACTAAGGGTATTATGAATTTTTAATTATCCTTGGATATAGATGAACAATTTCCTTCTCATACGTTAATAGAAGTAGCAGCTAAAGGTTTAAAACGATGTAACGTAGAAATGATATTAAGCAGAGCATATAATCTTGGAATAAGAAATATTTTTGCGCTTCACGGGGGTAAACGATATTCTTTATCAAATTTTTCAAAAAAAAAAATCCAATGTCACGTGCTCCCTCCTAGATACGTACAGATGCGGCAATAATGAGATTGCAACTTTTGTTCTAAAGAGTATATATATATATTGTGCGCGTTACGTAATATTTGTAAAGGTAGAAGGAAAAGAATAAAAAGAAAAGAAGGAAAAAAGTGTACAGAAATCGATAATGAAAACAGATAGCACACTTGAGAAGCTATTGATAGTTTTCACGCAACCTTGTGTTTTATCAATACCTCTACTTTTACATTCTACCGACGAGGTTGACACGATTCTTTGTTTTTTCGTTTTTGTCGTCAACAAAATCAGGTAAAACCGTAATGAATAGAGAGTGAGGGCGATCGCTAAGCTCATAGCGGTAGGCAATGGCGGCATATGTCTAATAGAAAGTGACACCCTTCTCTCACTACCTCTCTCTCTTTCTCTCTCTTTCATCTCCTTCCTTGGACCCCTCAAAAAAAAAAGAGAAATAAAGATGGAGCGATGAGAAGGATTAGGGAAGGATGAAAATCGTTCATAAAATCACGCATAAATCCATTATATAAGGAACACCTTTTCTTCTTTTCACTACTGTTTTTATTATTATTATATTATATTACATATTATTATTATAGTAATTGTAGTAGTAATAGGAATAATATGAAATCAACTCTTACGGAGCAAACTATAACAAAATAGCGCTGAGAAAAAATCTCATAGTTAATATAGAAACAAACTCATGTTTTGATATTTATGAAAAATAATATATAATACAAACGTTCAAAAATTATTAATCTTGAAAAAAATGTAGACAAACGTACTTACTTTATATGCAATTGTCATCGAACAAAATTATAATACTGCCGCTGTGTTCTATACAGCATAGATACTACGAAATCATGTAAATCATGAGTAGAAGAAATAAATATATAATAAGAGATTCGATAGTAATATATTACTAAATTATCAAATAAGCAGAAAAAGAGTAAATTAGTCCAGTAATTTCGTTAAAATCGATATAAAAAAAAAAAAATCACTGAAATCATGTATAACACCCGGTTTTCTCGAACCTAGGATACCCAAGTTATGAATCTAGACACTGGCCAATGCAATACACATTACTTCTGTACACTTTGTCTTCTTAGTCCTTACAAAAGAAAGAGAACTATAAATTTTTATAATTTAATAATATTTTAGAAATTCAAATCCATTGATATAAACGATTGGACATGTATGTACTTATTCTTGCCATAGAATCACTTATTCGGAGCTCGTAAAGAAGACGGAGTGTGTTACAATTGAAACGCACTTCTTAGTGTATGGAAATGTCAAAAATCTGAGAATCAGCTACTTACGTGCATAACCAAGCAGGCAATCGCTACTTCACGGAATTCATACTCATTCAAGCGTGTATATGAATATCAGTAGTGAGGGATATAAACTACTCTTTTGACGTAAATTTCAAGGAGCACAACTGTATTAAATCTTTTTTTCTCGAAAAATATCGAAGACACCATTTACGCCATTAATGAGAACAGTAGTAATTCTCAACCAATTTTGACGAACAAGATCTCATTTAAAAGACGAAAGTTTAATCTACAGCTTATTGTTCTCAAATTTTTGAAAAGGGTTTTTATTTGTGCATAAACTATTCTCGAAAAATAGTACGTGTTAATAACATTTTTTTCTTCAAAGAAAATAAAGCTTTTTCAAAAATTCGAAAAGAATTCGCGGTACAATAAATATGCGTCTGTAAAATGAGACCTTGTTCGTCAAAGTCGATCAAGAATCACGCCTGTTCTCATTAATGGCGTGAACCATTTCAAAATGAGGGGTAATAGGCAGCCTTAATAACATGTATTATTTATGCATTTCCCACGATAATTGTCCGTGAGGTTGTTACCTCAAATCTGATTGTTGATTAAATCTTTCAACTTTGCATTTTCTTAATCTCCCTTTTTCTCTCTGTGCGAAAATAAGTTAATCAAATCGATTCGTTATTTTTTTTTTATTATTGTTAATTTATTCATATACTGTAATAAAAACTATATTTTATAATTATTATGTGTTATGAGATCATGCTATATAAGTATATATTTTTATAAACTGTATAGAAATAAGAAAAAAGAAATACGAATCAAAAATTTGTTTAAAAAAGAAACAAAATACTTGTATAATTTAATCGCGGTTTGTAAATACGCCTATACTCTGCAATGCCACCTAACAATGTCTTCTACAAATACAAACCTAATGAGGTAATGGTGCCTTTTACTGAACGTGTATGGTTAAGCTGCCTTAATATTAGATTTAATGTTTATTTAAAAAGTAAGTTGATAGATACGTTTTATCATATGGCTTTTTAAAATGATATACTTTCGTTATGTATAACAATAATATTGAGTTAATACAAATATTTAAGAAAATGATTTGCGTAATTATACTATATATATATATATATATATATATATATATATATATGCATGCATATTTCTTAACATAATATTTTACTCATAATATCTTTATCGCCAATTATTTGATATAATCAAAACGCTATTTTTCCGTTAACTGCAAGGTTCTTCAAGATTCTTCAATTCTTATTTAAATAATTATAAGCTTTTAGTACAAAAATTATACTTAATGTTATTTTTTTTTTTATTAGTCATCCTTGTATATTAATGCTAATATTGAACTTCATTAAATATAATAAATATAAAACTCTTAAGTTCTTTTTTCTGGAGATCCTTTCTAAGTTAGTTATGGAACCAAAGGAAAGAGTAACATCTTCCTTCCATTCAAGAGGGACTTTGATGCAACTTTAAAAACACCTATTAATCAGGAAAACAAGAAGCAAAAGATTATATCAAACATTTATAAATTTGATTGCAGAATATTGAGAACAGGTGGAGCTTATATACTGAATGTAATTATGAAACAAATGACATGCTAAGCAATTATATGAAATAATGAGGAAACAGAAGATATTGACCAGCAGCATATTTAATGCAAAGACCTTTTGGAGTATATACATCCACATATTTGGCATTTATTTGTTCCTTTGTCAATAAGTATAAAAATATTAATAAAAAGTTTATACTGTTATAGGTTGATTTATCCTACAAGCCTATAGAGACATTACAAGTAGGCATATTAAATAATTTAATTTCATGCAATACAGTTTTCTTCCCTTCGACTGTTTATACAAATGATCTAGCAAAAAAATGCTTCGATCAAATTGGATTATAGTAAAAAAATAATTTGAGGACAGACAAGTATTACATTAAATTTATTATATAACATAAATTTGCTTAGATGCCTGAGGACTTCTTGTTAGGAGAATAGATGCAATTGTTTCTACCATCTGTGTACAAATTTATTACTGCATATTGTGCCATTATGTTCAATCTCTTCCTTATTTGTAGAGCGTCCAGATCCTCGTAAGGTCAAATATTTGGATACCATGATCTGTTGGCAATATCATAAATGTATCGACAAAAATAGTTTGAGATAAAGGAAATAATTCTGCAAAGAATACTTTGAAAATACTTCTGAGACCAACATTTGTGTTGGCACCTATGCGTATGTCGCACAAGTATGTACATTTTATATATTTGTAATATTATTAGTGGGTAGTTTCTTCTTTATTCTTTTGAATCATAACCAAATTTATATGTTGCAGGCATTTTTTACTTCTGTTTATATTCACGCACTTATATAGTGTCTATTATTGAGTAAGGTCTTTGATAAAAAATTGAACTGGGTAAAGAGTAAGCTGATAAATAGTAAGTTAATGAATAAGATAATAATAGTATATGGATTAATAAATTGATTAATATTGAGGATTTCAAAAGGACATTCCATAGATAAATATATTCAAGATAAATGGGAAGCAAGTAACATGCTAAGCAATTAAACAAGAGGAGCCTCATTTTTAATGGAAGGACTTTTTGGAGTATCCACATCTTCATATTTGGCAGTTATCGATTGTTTTCTCAGTAAGTATTACAATATTGATAAAAAGTGTAGGCATAATATTAATAACAACTAAACATAATATTAACACATTGGCCACCAGGCCGAAATCACTTGTTTTGTTCAGGATTCAAGGAAAGTATTTTGATTATTCTAATCATATAATGGCAAAATAATAATAATAAACATGGTTATATAAGACAACATTCTTACCTATGGGGCAAGAATGTTATTTCAAAGTATTCTCTAATTAGGGATGATTTCTTTTTACAGGTAAGAGCCTTTGCGGCTGAAAATCGAGAAACGGAAGTATTTTCTGAAGAAGTTGAATATGCATCTGAGTTGAAATATGAAAATTTAGGATTTAGTATTAAATTATTTTAAACTTGAGCATATTTGTTTTAAAATTGTAATTTGCTCTGTACATTGTAATTTGGTTGTCCTTTAACACTTTCACGTCCGGTGACATTAACTTGGTGCCATTGGCAAGCCATTTGCAAAGCCATTAAGAGCCTCAGTTTGGTTGTTTTTAGAGCATCACATTCCAGTTTCCTGTATAACTTTAGTAACGTTGTAAAAATTTTCCCTGATAATGGATTACGAAGAAGAGAACACTTTAGAAGATAATTATGCTGATGTGCTCTCTGATGTTCGTGAGGATAGTGATTTAGAAGAGACGAGTGAAAATGATACAAAATCTACAGATTCAGATATTATTAGTGAAGTGCAAAGAAGGCGATGGATCAGGTTTTTATCGAGTGACTCTGAAGAAAGCGACGTGGAAATGTATTTAGATTGTACAGAATTTGATGAACCTGTGAATAATGAAGCTTTTCAAGGCACTCAGGGTTTTACTCTGTTCCCAATAAATAAAAGTAAAGTAGAAGAGTTTGTAGATATGTTTATTGGAAACGATTTGATTGCATTTATTGCCACTGAAACAAGCAGATACCACAGACAGAATTGTGATAAATATAAAGAACAAAAAAAAAGTGCCAAATAGTTGGATGTAACGGTATCAGAGCTTAAAAAATGGTTTGCACTTATAATTATAATGGGATTTGCAGAAAGACCAGAAATAGACGATCACTGATTCACAGATCCACTGGTAGAGTTTCCAATATGTAACGAAACAATGAGTCGTGAAAGATTCAGACAAATATTGACTTTCATTCATTTTGCAAACAATGCTAACATGTCTAGCAATGCTAACCGACCCTTCAAAGTTCGATATCTAATAGACTACTTCTTCAGAAAATTTGAAGAAAATTTCAATCTTTCGCAAAACATTTCTATTCACAAAGGTATGATACCGTGGCGAAGACTTAGCTTTAAAACTTATAATCCATTAAAAATAACAAAATATGGTATCCTGGTACGAATGATGTGCGATTCTGCTAGTGGATATATTTCGAGTTTCAAACTTTATTCTGGCGTTGGACAAACGGACGGACCGATTCTAAACCCCCGTATTCTTCATAAAAAGCATATGAAACGAGTGAAGCGGGCTGATAAATGTTTTAGCTGTTATCCCCCATATAGAAAGACAATAAAGTGGTCTAAAAAAGTTACACTATATCTTTTTAACTGCAGTTCTTTTAATGCGTTTAGAGTATATAAACATATGAATGTAAGTTGTGGTAAAACTCTGGCATTTCGTGACTTCCTTGTGCATACAGCAACATATTGGATACAAGACACACACACCGAAGAGAATTTTGAAAATCCTACAACGTCGACTCCATGGGTCACCATGACCCGCTTCACAGACATTCTGAAAATTTAAATCACCACAAATTGATAACAATTTCTCTAGCTAATAAACGTAAAATAAGAAGATGTCACGTATGCTATTCACATAAAAAGAGAAACACCACAAATTTGATGTGTAAAAGTTGTAAAGTTGCGATACATTTGGGGAACTGTTTTGCTACCTGCCATCGAAAAGGGAAATTTTAAATGATTTATAATTAAACTACAATATATTTTAATGTTTTATTTTTTTCCAGGACCTCGATAAATATCATTTGTTTACACGTATCATTTAATAAACAGTGGTTAAGTTTATTATGTTGTAATGAATTTTATGTTTCATATTTGTACTGTATTTTGTATTTTGATGAAACACTTTGAAAAAAGTTCTGACAATAGAGAAGAAAATTTTTGTGAATCATGCGGAAGTGAAAGTGTTAATGTCAATTGGGCAATTAACATACGGCGATCTTATGAGACATGTTTTATGTCAATCAAATAGTTCAAATATCTCTCTTTGTCACTAAATTATCTTTATTGTTTGGAAGGTACAGGAAAAATATATATGGACATATATATACTGTAATATATACTAAAATATATACTTTTACTTTATATACCTATATATATAAAATATATAGGTATATAGTATATATATTTCTTTTTTTTTAACAAACTACTAAAGATAACTTTTTGTTATTCAATTTTATGTATTTCTTTTTAAACACACTCTACAAAAGATATTTATTCCCTTTATTATTCCCTTTTATATACATATTTATATAGATGTAGGTATACATATTTAGTATTCATGTGCCTTACTAATAAAGTTATTGTTAGTGACAAAAGAGAAAGATGTGTGAGGTTCCTGCACCGAAAATTGTATAGATAAAAGGGACAGTACAGATGAGCGTTACAAAAGACAGAAAGGAAAGCTAAGAGTACATTTGACGAAAACTTTTTTTTTTATAAAATAAATAATCTTTATTTGTCTAAATAGAAAAATACAAAAATTGTGTAACAATAAGTAATAGAAATATTAGCACTAAAATTACAGTCTTATAGCTCTACATAGCTCTTACCTAATAGACTTAATCTAGTTTTTTGGCTTTATATGAAAAAATATTTATGTTCTTTAGATTCTATTCAGTCTTTGTTTCCGCTCGATATTCGCTACATGTTGTATAGCTTATAATAATAGTTGTATTTGAGTGTAGGAAAAATTTCTAAAAAACATACGGTCAAAAGTTTTTGACGAGATCTGATGTAGCAACGTGGTACGACCGTTAACTTGATAGAAATTGCTTCAATAGTGTATTTCATTGAACATTTGATGTATTCTTTACAGTTGTAATTATATAGTTTTATATGAAGTTTTCGTATAAGCGTGATCGTACGCTTAAATGTTGGACAGACTACGAGCAGGAGCTTTGGCTTAATATATATATGTATATATCTATTTTTTTTCCAACAGTGTTCTTAATATATTTTACCATGTAAACTTTATTTAACGTATCAATTCGTTTGATCCTTTGTAATCGCGTGTAAAACTATTTTATTGTATCCCAAATATTCTGATACTATTTCATCAAGCTACGAAACGTACCGACGGAGGGTTGCAACTGGATTGCGTCTCATAGAAGTTTTTTCATTCATTATTATTCAACTTATAACACTGTTTCACATTCAGTTCATTAATTGCCATGCCCCTTATTATATAAATTGAGAAATACAGACAATATTTCTCTGATCTCAAATATCCGTTAACTTGAATCATCATAAAATAGTAAACAATTGATTTAACAAAAAAAATTCTTAACTTCGCAATATTTGTAAAAACTTTAATTAACAAAACAAGTATCATTATAAAAATTCACAAAATTTCTCCGAAATTATTCGGCGCACAAACATACGTTATAACATTATTAGAATTATAAAGAGTTTAAAAATATCGATAGAGTCATATAATATGAGTGATTGATCTAAAAATATTAATTTGCATAAATATTTCTTATATCGACCAAATCGAATACTAACATTAAGTCGTATATTTTGAACGAAGCGTCTACATTTAAATACATATCGATTTACATATAAAAAGACATTCTAATAAATAGGATATTTTATAGTTGCATCAGGGTTAATTCATAAATAAATGTGTCCTGTAATAGATTCTTTAGTTAGAACGATTCTTATATTTATGAATCAACAAGATACTCTCGTATATGCTTCGAAAGATCCTCGATCATGATTTCTTTCTTTTTATTTAAGGTATATCTCCAATTTCGGATAAAATATTGATAAACAACTCTTATTTAATGTTTCTCACCATTACCTCCGAACCACCTTAATAAATTTCGTCTCAAGTTGAACTTTTCAACGCGTAGGTGTTCTGGCTTGAAAGAGATCCGTGGTGGATTGAAACAATTTCTTTTTCCAATTGTCTTGAAATAAATTTGTTTCTTCATAGTACACACACACACACACACACGCAGAGAGAGAGAGAGAGAGAGAGAGAGAGAGAAACCAACAGACATATTTGTACATCCGTTCATTCCATTACTGTAGTATTCACGTTGTCTAGTGAATAATGATAAATGGAATAGCTGGTCTAACAATAGTATACATTGATCTATCAGAAAGTTCTTTTTTTTTATTTTTAAGTTAACGAAAATAAAGAATGTAAACACTGTCTATTGATATTTCATTGAACAACGTTATGTTAATATTATTTTTCTTTTGAAGAAAAAAAAGGCAGATAGTTCAATAATGACAAACGCAGTATACCGAGGTCTTGCGAAAAATTATTTTGTCAATTTTACAAGTAAAGGAACATAATAAATACTGTTCTTTGATATTTCATTCAGTAATGTTACTTTAATATCTTTTTTTTTGGAAGAAGGAAATAATTAAGTGGAATCCATTTCGTTCTATTTTTCAAATATTCAATATGTTTATATTTCCATTTGGTTTATATTTCAATTTTTAAAAACTAACCATTAAAATGCATTATTTAATATGATTTCTCCCTACTTCGCGTTAGATTTAAGCATATTTGAATTTTTTCGAATTTAACAGATTTCGACTTATTTTTTTTACGACACTAATAGCATATCGAAAATCACATTTCTTTCTAAACATTAACTTACAGCATACAGTTAATTTAATTTTTAACGTTCGAATATTAGTATTTCTATTTTTCATTAGGTTTACATATTTCAATTCACAAAAGTTAACAATTTAACAAATTCTCCAACGTTCTCCGCACATTAGATATGTATCGTTAGCTTAAATATTACTTAAAGGTTGTCCAGTTGGACATTTATATACTATCTCTCACTATATTCTTCTTACCTGAACAGGTATTCGCTCAAAGCAGTTACCCTTAAATATTCTCGAGAACGATCTACATGAAGCCGTTTAGACAACATTATGCGACAGTCGATATATTCACTCGTAGAACAAATTTATAAATCTTATCTAAATCATCCAAAAAAAAAAGGAAAGAAATAAAATCTCGAGAAAGACAAAATATAACTTCTGCAGGCAAGAAAAAAATCTATCAGTCGAGCAAAAAGACGGAGTGTCTTTAAATTGGTTAGTTGTGTGCGGGTGTATGTCTGAGATAAACCTACCTATAGGTAGAGAAGGGTTAGGAGGTTCCAGAGATAGTTAGCTGTATGTATATGAGCATGAGATATGTAAATCTATCGATAGTCGAATAAAAGATGGAAGGTTCTGGCATTAGTTAGCTGTAACATGTTTGGTTGAGACTAATCGGTCGACAGTTGAACATCGAGGTCTACAATTTGTGAGTTGCGTTTGATACGAAAGGCCTGTAGTATATAACGTTGTAACATTTTAAATAACTAATTCTTAGTTAGCCAATCCGTATTTAACAGCTAGAGTTACAAAAAATACACTATATATATATATATATATATATATATATATATATATATTTATGTTATTATAAATTAATAATTGTTAATAAATTATAAACAATCAATAATAATATTTATATCATCATTATTATTATTATTATATATAATACGTTAATATTTATATGACTATATATGTAACATAATATTATGTTATATATACTATAGAATAGGTCGGAATTTATTAGATAGGCGTAAAATTTCTAAATGTAATGCTTCCTCTGTGTGATTTACAAGCTTTCTTGTAGTTTTGCTATTTCAGAAAAAATAACAATTGGACTAAACTTGTCCAAAAGAGAGCAACTGATATATATTTACAACCCCATATTATACCTTTAGGAACAACGAAGCGTACGAAAAAGCGAATAACCCGATCCGTATGGGAAGGAAGAGGGTGAAAGAAACAGAAAGAAAGAGAGAGAGAGAGAGAGAGAGAGAGAGAGAGATATCGTTAAACTGATAGCGGTTGACAATGGCGGCAGATGCCAGTAGAAACAGAATTTTTTCTCTTTCTCCCTCTCTCTCTCTCTCTCTCTCTCTCTCTCTCTCTCTCTCGCTTTCATCCCCTTCCGTGGACTCCACAAAAGAAAGAGTAATAAAAATGAAGAGGAGTTGGAGAATTAGCGAAGGGTGAAACTCGTTCGTAAAATTCGTTCGGTGAAACTCGCTAATCCGAATAACTATAAGAAGGGAGATGAAAGGACGAAGGGATATAACGCAATATGAAAAGGGTTGAGGAAAGAGAGAAAGAGGGGCAAGAAGAAGAATGCGGCGTGGTAACCAGGGGGAGACGTTACCAGCGATCGATACTTACAACTTTTCTGTTCTTCGTTTATCTTTTCTTCGACATTTAGATTTAATTAATCAACTAGTAGATAAAAGTTATTAATTGTAATTGGTAGTATCATAGCTTGGAAGGATAATTGTTTATAAAAAAACATTGTCTCTTTTCTTACGAAGTATTAAATTTTGTACTAATTTTTTACAACGTGTTACAGAACACACAAATTGATTAATCAAAAAAAAATTGCTATAGATTTATTTATAATTAGAAATAAATGATTTGTTGTTGATTTATTAATAAATAAAAATAAATTATTTGTGCAGTCAAAATATTTAAATATTATTAATAAGAAATATTTGACATAGTTGATGATAATTAGTAAATTTTACCTTTTAAAGTTTTATCATAAAAGTAAACTACAATAATTAATAATAAAATTAAATTTTACAGAATTTAATTAGAAAAATAAAAATGACAGTTGAAATTTATTTACATAAGCTTAAGTATGCCAGTATGGACACAATTTGTATAAAATAAAAACACCTTTAAAGTTTGAAGTTAGGTTCTGTATGGTAGTAATAGATAAACAAATAGACAAGTAATTTTTATTGAGAGAAGATATAGTTAATTAATCTGGAGATTTCTACGATGATGAAATTATTATACGTGTGAAGATTCGAGCGCGAAATGCGATTGCAGTACAAGGATGATTACAGATGAGCATGAAAGCGAGGATTGAATATGCTACAGCAAATGCTATTGATTCATGTATATATACAACGTATATATATATTTTATAACTGTGTTCGTACAGTATGTACACAGGTTCGTATCTTCTTCATCTAGTAACACTGTTTTGCAAATCTATTTCTTAGCATAATTAATTGATTACTTATTTAATGTTCCTAAATTAGTAGCTCAACGTTCTCTAATAAGCATGATAATCCAATTCGAGATGTTACATCGTTTAAATATTTTTTTTGTTTTTTTTTTTCGGCATGCAATTCACAAACAATTTCGATATTTTCCACTTGTAAAGTAATTTAAAAAAAAATATCTTAAATTTATATAATTCAATTTCTATCATTGGGAATCGTTTTATTATTTTCTCTAGTTATTTTTATAATTCTCTTGTAAGACCAAATTTCCCATAACAGACGACTCTTCTCTACCGACCTTGCCATTACTCTTCACGTAAACGACATACGTAGTATATGTATATATATAGTGTCACCCTTCGCTAATTCTTCTCTCCTGTACATCTCTATTTCTCTCTTTTTGGTGGGGACTTTCGAAGGAGATGAAAGACTGAGAGAGAGAGAGAGAGAGAGAGAGAGAGAGAGAGGGAGAGGGAGAGGGAGAGATCTTATAAAGAAAGAGGAGAGCATAAAAAAGAATCAGAAAGCAGATGTATGTTTATTATATTAAATATATATGTCCTTATTATATTATATGTGTATGTATCTTCTATGTTATATACACACATACACAATATAATTATATAATAAGTCTACTACTTTGCCTCCGCTGTTTTTTTGTGAAATTCGAGGCTATATTAAAAACTGGTTATACATTTATGATTCAAAGTATTGTCGATCGCTGGCCACTACTTTCTCACATCTTTCGGGCATCGTGCGAATCCTGCTTTGAAAAAACTGGTTATCTTCTGAAGCGATTCACGAATCGTAAACGGCGCAAGAAAATTGTACACCTAATATAATGTATGGTTATTTGTAATATATTATAATTAATTATGTCGTAAACATTTATAAGATTATTATATAATTATATTATTCTGAACTAATACTATAATATAATATATAATAAATATAACTAGATATATATATATATATATATATATATATATATATATATATACATATCATACATTACTAATATAATAATTATTAGATCAATGATTATTAATATTATAAAAATATCATATTTAATTTGCCGTAAGTTTCACGTTAAAAATAAATTTTATTACTTTTAACGTTAAGAAAAAAGAATGAAAAAAGAAAAAATTAAAAAAGAAATGAGTTCGATTAATAATTTGCTTTACCCAACGATGGTAAAATACTACCATTCAACTTTCTTCCCTTTTTTTAGCGCACTATACATATGTAGCTCATTCTTTCATCAGGATAATCATAAAGATTCTTCGTCGTTCCAACTTAATATGAGACGTTTTTCTTTCACATGTGTGAAACCTTCATCTCATCCGTGAACCGCCGAATGTATCCGAAAATCTTCTCTTCCTATTTAATTTCCTTTTTCTTTCTTTTTATTTTGTCGTGCATCATCGAAGCATACGATGACTGAATATAATTGTCCTCAGAAAAATAAAGGAGAAGAGAAACAATGACAGACGGCGATGAGTTTTTTGAGAAAAGAAATCGAGATGTTAGGAGAGAACAAAAATGACGGCGGCGTTTGATTAATTGATCATTAATCGTTAACTCGCACGGGTACTCGACATTCTTTCACTTTCTCTCTCTCTGTTCCGATCTAGCAATAATATTCAAAAATATGGCGCGACTTTGGTCCGCTAATTCTCCTAAACATCATTATAAATAGATTCATAAAAAGCGTAATACAACAGACGCCCACTCACACATCTGCATTTAAATATATTATCGCCTCGATTTATTCTATATTAGCGTCTCTTATCGGTAAAATGGATTGGTTGACAAAGAACGCAACGTCGTTTTATTTTTTGAAATTATTTCAGAGTTATCCTTTCCGATAAAAAAAAGAAAATGTCTGGAAAGTAGATAGCTGAAATACATTTTCTATCCTTTGACATAGATAGATAACAAGGAGCAAAGTAACAAAGCGCGGTATGGATTGAAAAGATATACGTTACTATTATAACATCGCGCAGTATAGGGTAGAAAGTTTTAAGCACGTTCGAGCGTGTCCTCGTCATACGGATACGTATTGCTTAGGCGGCTGGAAAGAGCTCACAAGCTAAAGTTTATTCTAACCATTATTCCCATCTACTCTTAAAAGACTCACACGTCAACTCAATTATATCTCCTTTCTACCAACTATACTCTCTCTCTCTCTCTCTCTCTCTCTCTCTCTCTCTCTCTCTCTCTCTCTCTCTCTTTCTCTCTATCTCTTTCATTCAAGTTCATATACCGCGACAGTTAAAATTCTTACAATAAATTCGCCCCTCCAGTAAATCCGGTTACCAGATCGAATTTCTTTACCTGAAGCACGTAACCTGACAAAAGCGTTCCGACCCTTCAACCATTTTGAAATGCAACATCTGCTCGCAGAACGGTTGCGTTTCGGACTAGTTTACATTTCCAAAACAGTTTTCATATGCGAAACCTATTGTCTGTTACAATTAATCCTAGTTCTGCACTTGGGGTGTAGGACACCCGAGACCAACTTTAAGCTCAATTTAAAACAAGTAAATGTTTTTGAATAAGACTTGTGCTGCCATTTATGCGTAGTTGAGATATGTATTTTCATATGCCAACTATCAGAATAGTCCGCGCTGTGTCAGTCGTTTAGTTATGATCGAGTAAAGTTGAAGTTTGTAAAATCTGTGGTGTGCTACATACTGTGTGCACATTAAGTTGTTTTTGCGTTAATTTTGAATTCTCTATTATTGAAAATTGTTAATCCATTCATGCTCTAAATAATGTGATCCTATGTACAAGTGTGGTAGAAATAATTTTCTAACCTTCTGTCTCGTTCATACACGAAATCAAATGCAATCAATAAGAATGGAAAATCAGCTATTATACACTAATATAATGAAAATAAAGAAGAGTCGACTCTTCTAATCAGTTATGTCATATATTCACTGTTAATAGAAAAACTAATCGTTAGCCAATAAGAAATTTCTTCGGGATGATGGATATGATTGCTATAAATGCCAGACTATTAGTGTAAAATGAAAATGGTGATGGAAATGTTACGATCTCTACTCAATCTTGTCTGAAAGACCTCTATAAATATCTTTGTAAGTATTATTCACTAGAGCATTTCAATATGTCATTCAAAGCATTTGTCATCAAAAAGCAACGTCGATGTATGATTTATTCACGTTCGAAAAATAAGGAAACTAAAATTGTATGTCCCTCAAATAGACGCCCAATTTGCGATAAACACCGTGGTGATTTATGCGTTCAATGCATCGGTTATGAATAAACATTTTATCATTTTTATATTGTAACTCTCTACTTTTATAGCTCCTTGTAGAGATACGAATATGTATGTATGAATATTTCAATGAAATTAATGGAAAAACAAACAAAAAATAATGGGAATTGATGGAATAATTGAGTACTTTTTCCTTCTCAAAATAAGTTATGTTTGTACTTCAAAATAACTATAGTTGTTTTTGTAACTACCATTTCTGTACTTATTTCGTTCTGAAAGAGACTCGTCTCAAGATGCTTATGTCATTAGATTTTTATCGAAATAAGGAATTGAATTGAAAAAGATATTCCGTTTTAAGGAAAAAAGTTAATTTTTGCGCATTGCATGATTCATGAATTATCTTTATAATGTTTTAATTTGAAATGCGTTTTCAGATCCATTGATTATCATTTCAGAGGCTTCAAGGAATATACAGAACTTTTTGTAGTCAAAATAATTCATTCTGTATAAACGACAGCTGCTCAAAGTGACGAAGGTGTAGCACACCCTAAATCCATAATTAGAAATTATTTTGAGGTGTGCACAACTTGAGTTTATTACTATTTTAATTTGATTCACATTCTAATATAATCCCCATCACGTATATACTTATGTATGCACGTATATACATATTATGTACGTAGACCCCATCGTGCGTCGGCGATAGCAGCTACGAAAAATTTCGAAAGCAGAACAATTGTAAGAGCAAATCGTAATTAAATATAATTTCAATGATCATTCTCTTCATATTATAAATGTTCTCGAAATTGTAACTGTATTTTCGTTCGGCAAATCGTTGCACGTTCCACTTGATAGTTGATGATATTAAACGTAATATAATTATCTGAAACTGTTACGTATTTTTCCACAGTGGAATATTTACTAGGTGCAATTGCATTCTTTTTAATGAAACTGTAATTCTGAATACAATAATAAATGCAGTTTTTCACCCTCTAAAAAACATGTTCAGAATGTTATGTCTGAAAATTGTTAGTTTAGGTGTTATTTTTATTTTAAACATGCTAAATAATTTCGATTGAAACTACGAAAAAAGCAAGAAACTCTGTCCCTACCTGCGTCTATCGTAACGGTGTATAAGCTTGTGTTGGTTATACTTTTAACACGTGTACATAACAATTGGTTCCGTGCAGGGTACAATGAGTAGGATTAGTATATTCAGAATTAACACTTCAGTCTCTCGTATACCTATATATCTTTCTTTTATGGTAGAGTGCGTCTCGCAGTGACCCGTGTTTGTTCCGACGTTGGTACGCATTTGTTTCGAGATAAATGCATAGAAAATAAAAAGTATTATTGGAAAATATAAGAATTAGTATATAAATCTGCGACAAAAATGAAGAATATGTCGAATATGTTCATCAAAATAATTGGTGAATATATTAGTTTAATACAAATTAAAACACCTGTTCATCTCCACCCTATCTACGAAGTAGAACTCCCAATGCTTGTTTCTTTACGTGGTTTCCCATTGTAGGACTAGTCCACTCTCTAATACTTCGAGCATTACTACTACTAAACTGCTACTGATAATAACAATAAAAATACAATATCATACAATATAATAATAATTGATAGTAAAGAGAATTAGCTTCGACTAATCGTGAATAAAAGAGTATGGAAAGAAATGCTTAAACATCATAAGGTAGGAAGCCAAGGAGAAACAATAAGGGAAGAAAACAAAGGAAACGGTTCACACTTTTCATCGTATGTTGTTTCATTTTTACTTTCCATTTCATCGCTAAGGCGACGGTGAAATATTAACTGATAACTCCGTTCTAGGCGTAACGGTTCATCTACAAACAACTTTGTGTATTTATACATGTAGAAAGATTTCTCGGCATATGTTCATTGTAATGTGTCTGGCAAAATACTCGTGGAGTAACAGTCTGCTCATGCTAAAAACGGCTCGAGGTTCCTGATCGGTCATATAAGAAGAGAAGAAGGGCGTGCCGCCAGTATTGATTTTTCGGATACACATGAGATTGGCACATGCGTTCTTTCCGCGCGGTATCCATTACAAATTTTTCCGATACTCTGAACATTTACAACGCAAAAAAATGCGTTTTATGATGCAATATCAAATTCACCATTTTCTTTTCGAGCTTCGGATATATGAATCTATGACAAAATTAAGGACATACGTGTCCAATCGTTTATGTGAATGGATCTGAGTTTGTAAATTACTGTTAAATTTTGAAAATTTTATAGTTCTTTTTAGATTTTATATAGAAAAGAAATACAAATAATACAATTAATGTGTAACATATTGACAATCCCCTAGATGCGTTATTATGGTGCCATAGGTTAGTTCGAGACTACGTGATGCCAGTGGTTTTTGTTAAATGAAACTAATGAACAAATTCATTCCTTTTTCTTCTTATTAAATAATTTATACGATTTTCCTCACAGCGCTGTTGATTGTTCTGCAGACGTTCACTTCATATTAATACAATTGCTACTACTATTACTTATAATTATATTACGAAATATAATTATATAGTGATAAGAGAAAAATAGTAAGATGAAGAAAGAGAAAAATATAATTACATTTTATATACATTATGAAACATGATGATGGTAATTTCTGACAGTAAAAGAAGTAAATGTTTGTCATTTTACGTGGTGGTTTTATGCGTGAACACTCAACAGATCGTGTCCTTGGTTATTTCGACAAATTCAACCTTCTATTTTACAATTTGCATTTCATACCTGTAGGGAGATTTTTCTTCATACGTTGATTGTAATGTATCTGGCAAATTACTCGTGGAGTAACATCTTGCTCACGCTAAAAATGGCTCGAAGTTGCAGATTTGTCATATAAGAAGAGAAGAAGGGCGTGCCGCCAGTATAGATTTTTCGTAAACACATGAGATTGGCACATGCGTTCTTTCCGCGCGGTATCCATTACAAATTTTTCTGATTCTCTGAACATTTACAATGCAAAAAAATGCGTTTTATGATGCAATATCAAATTTACCATTTTTGATAATTTCGACAAATTCAACCTTCTATTTTACAATTTGCACTTCATAACTGTGTAGAAATTTGTCAGCATATGTTTATTGTAATGTACATGGCTAAATACTCCTGGAGTAACAGTCTGCTCATGCTAAAAACGGCTCGAAGTTCCTGATCGGTCATATAAGAAGAGAAGAAGGGCGTGCCGTCAGTATTGATTTTCATATACACATGAGATTGGTGCATGTGTTCTGTCCGCGCGGTATTCATTACAAATTTTTCTGATTCTCTGAACATTTACAACGCAAAATATGCGTTTTATGATGCAATATGAAATTCACCATTTTCTTTTCGAGCTTCGGATATATGAATCTATGACAAAATTAAGGACATACGTGTCCAATCGTTTATGTGAATGGATCTGAGTTTGTAAATTACTGTTAAATTTTGAAAATTTTATAGTTCTTTTTAGATTTTATATAGAAAAGAAATACAAATAATACAATTAATGTGTAGCATATTGACAATCCCCTAGATGCGTTATTCTGGTGCCATAGGTTAGTTCGAGACTACGTGATGCCAGTGGTTTTTGTTAAATGAAACTAATGAACAAATTCATTCCTTTTTTCTTATCAGATAATTTATACAATTATCTTTACAGTGCTAATTTCTCATTGTTTTTTCTGCAGGCGTTCACTTCATATTATCACAATTACTACTACTATTACTTTTATAATTATATTACGAAATATAATTATATAGCGATAAGAGAACAATAGTAAGAAGAAGAAATAGAAAAAGATAATTATATTTCAGACGCAGCATGACTCATGATAACGGTAATTTCTGGCTGCAAAAGAAGTAAAAATTTGTCATTTTACGTGGTGGTTTTATGCGTGGACACTCAACAGATCGTGTCCTTGGTCATTTCGACAAATTCAACCTTCTATTTTACAATTTGCATTTCATACCTGTAGGGAGATTTTTCTTCGTACGTTGATTGTAATGTATCTGGCAAAATACTCGTGGAGTAACATCCTGCTCACGCTAAAAATGGCTCGAAGTTGCGAATTGGTTATATAAGAAGAGAAGAAGGGCGTGCCGCCAGTATTGATTTTTCGTATATACATGAGATTGGCACCTGCGTTCTTTCCGCGCAATATCGATTGCCTGGATGTTTATATGCTTAGATTCTCCGATTCTCTGAAAATTTTGAGCATAAAAAAATGCGTTCCACGATACAATTTCACGTTACTGTCTTCTTTACGAGCTTTGGATACATGACAAAATTAAGAACATATGTGTCTAATCATTTACGTTAATGGATCCGAGTTTTTTAAATATTGTTATATTTCGAAAAATTTATAGTTCTGTTTAGAGTTTATATACTAAAATAATACACATAATGCGAGTAATTTGTAGTACTTTGGCATTCAAAAGCAATTATCTATCAAAATGATGGTAATCTTAACCTTTTAAGGTCACTGTGGATATGAAAAAAACAAAAAATAATCTTTGAGAAAAAATATTTACTCGCGTTAACCAATATTTTGACAAGCTCAAGTAACTTAAAGACAACGTGCGATTACAGTATTGAAAATAAATAAATGACATGGTAGCAATTACTTGAGTCTACGGTAAAATTTTTTGTAATAGCTCACTTGTCGGTACAAAGTTATTGACAATTGGTTAACCTATCCCCTGTAGGTATCCAAGTCTGGTCTCACCTGATAAATGTTACGACTCAGTAAATAATACATAATGGTGCAGACAAAAATGACTGACATCTGCACAGATGAGTCATATGTTTAGATAATCTTTGTTTTACAGGAGACACTGTTTATCGGCAAAATAATGATACGAGCTATCCGCAAGATGGTGATGCAAGTTATAAGGTGAAGCGCTGTTCGAAAGGCAGTCGCACGTACTGGGTTGGCTATTTTGTGCCGACATGTATTGTTCATTTTATTCCTGTTTACTTGGGTGAATGTTATTGAAGAACACAAGGGTGGAAAATAGCATAATTAAATAATAATAATTTCTCTTGATGACGAGTTATCAGCAGATTTAGAAAAAATGATGAGTTCAATCGAATGGTGGAAGAAGCAAAACCAGAACCTGATTTTGTTTCACCAAACTTTCCGTCTGTTGAAGAAGGTTAGTTTTTATTTTATATTGTATGTTTCACGTATCTATAACTTTTATTAATTTCTTTTTATTACAGAAGTAAAAGGTGCTTCTGTGGGAGAATTATGAAAGCTTTGTCTTTCCGAGCAACTGGAAAAGATTATGTTCTAAATTGAAAAATACAGTAGACTACCTAGGAAGTCTTCCCATATCATAGACTGTTAAATCTCCTCCAGAATATGAATTAATTGTTGAAGCTAATAATATGGCAGTTGATATAAAAAATGAAATAGGTAATTCTTTTTTTTTAATCAGAAGGTGTTTGCAAGTTGATTGTATTAATAAATTTTCTAATTCATTCTTTTATTTTTGTTTTATATAGCTAGGATACATCGATTCAGGAGAAACAAATACTAGAGAGGATTTCCAGAACTCCAGTCATTGGTAATAGAACCTTTGGAATATGCTGTGACTGTAGGAGAATTTGTAATGATCTTGATAAAGGAAAAAACAAAGAAATTCTACAACAATTTCTTAAGTAAGCTACTATAATGGTTGTATCTGTCATAGCTTCTAAGACACAAGGATAAGTAATTTATATAGATACATTTATTATGCTGAAATTCTTCTAGTTGCATTCGTATTTCTGATATTAAATTTTGTTACAGACAGTTATTAAGTGGAGAAAACAGAGAAGCCATATGCCAAGCCTGTGACATGGCAGTAGAATTAAATAACTGTAAATCTAAGATATTTAAATATGTAGAAAGTTGAATAGTTTTTACAGCACCAAATCTTTCTGTAACGGTTGGAGCATCTATGGCTACAAAAATTATGGGTATATTTATTTGAATTTATTTCAATTGTAAAGGATACATTAACTTTTGAAAATCTAATATATGTACGTTACTTAGTAGGTGTTGCCGGAGATTTGACAAAATTGTCCAAAATGTCAGCTTGCAATGTATTAGTCTTAGGATTTCAGAGAACAATGCTTTCTGATATCTCAAAAATGGCGAGCCCTCCCCCACACTGGATTTATATATTATTTTGAAATCGAGTAAGAAATACCATCTGTGAGTCTATAAAAAATGATGAAAATCACGTACTTGTGTGGCACTAGTGTAATGTATATTCACAATTAAACTATTTCAAGATTTACGAAGAAAAGCAGCTAGATAAGTGTAGATGCTTGTCACAAAAGCACAATTGGTCATATTAGACAATTATTCCGTGATGAGATAGAAAAGAAATTATATAAATTACAAGAGCCACCTCCCGTCAAATTTGTACTACCTTTACCAAAACCAATCCACCCATATAAAAAGGAACGTTCTGGCAAATGCGTTCGAAAAATGAAGGAATGCTATGTGATTACGGAATTTAGAAAACATGCTAATGGGATGAATTTTGAAGATATAGAGAAGGACGCTTATCAAGAAGATCTTGGATATTCAAGAGGAACAAATGGAAAGGCAAGAACAGGACGTATTAGATTACTACAAATTGATAAAAAACAAAAGTTTGAATTTTAAATACGTTTCAAATAAAATTTACAAAAATAGCAGCAATGGGGTGGAAATACAAGTGTTAAGAAAGAAGTTGCAGGAGCGGCTTCAAGTGTAGAGTTTACATCATTGCAGGTAAAATATTTTCAAAATATTTATTACAATCATTTATTTTATTATATCATTTATCATTGGATGTGGAAATTGTTAATCCACAAGTTGCAGAGAAAAAAGTAAATGTAACCGATTCCAAATATTTCTCGAATGTATAGTTGATTTCTTAGGTGTAAAGAAATCTTAATGAAAATTTTTGTTGTATGTATAATTAGAAGTGATTTTGTAACCTATAGATTGCTTTTTAAACTGTGTCTTTAAAGACCCTTAATCTATCTTCAATCTTTTTCTTAATACTATGGTTTTTATCCAAATATACCAGGTACCAAGTTTGCATTTTTGTACCATTCATTGTAATAGCAACACAATGCGCTTCTTTTTTTACATATACATGTACCTTTTTTCTAGGAAAAAGTATGCGTACAATGGAATTCTCGATTATCACCTATTTGGTCACCCAAATATATTGACATTTTTTATATAGAATCAGGATTAGTAATTCAAAATGTTAGTCAACCGTAATAACATCTTTAAAAATATCAAATTAACTTAAGCAACAATATTTCATGAATCAATATATGTATAATATAAAAAATACTTTGTAAAGATGAAAAGAGCTGTGCAATAGTAAAAAGAAAAAACGAAACAAGAACTGGATTTAACTTTGGTTATGGTGTAATCAGGAATGTTATATTTAGCTTATATATGTGAAATAATGATAATAATTATTATTGATTAAATATTACTGACATAATTAAAATTATATAGGTGTTCTGGATATAGTTAGTAAATTAGAGTCAATCAATTACATTTATTTTGAACCAATATTAAATTAAATTTATATTCTATTCAAGGCATGTTACAATCTATGATAATATTTAAACAAATTTTCATAATTGGTTATTATAAATTATTGATATACAACTAATAGCAACTACTAATGTTCATTATAATGCTTTACAAATCTTATATGAATGTTAAATAACCGAAACAATTGCCGTATACAATGGCAAATTAATTGTTTTTTTTCTTTCTAAGTCTTTCAAACACTTTTCCTTTGCCGAAACGATGCTATTCTTGTAAAAATAATGTATACATGCAAAAAGAATAAATTAGTTGATTGTGTTTCTTTACATTGAAAAAATAAAAAGAAACGAAACAAATCCAAAATACAGAATCATGAATCTAGATACTTGCCATTCTGCCGAACATGTATTTTAAGATTTTTACATGCCAAATATATGAAATATAAAAGAGTACTACACATTTATCATTATTTTAGTAACTAAGACCCATTAACATAAATGGCCTAACATATTTCTTTATTTTTACCATAGAGTTGTCTCTCCAAAGCAAGTCACCTTAATTTCTTCGCATGAGCATTGCTTTTGAAACGGAATATAAAATCTGAACATCTGTTGACGCAGCAGAAGTCAACAAGTAGGCTATCGTTTACTTTTTCAGGATGAAAAGTTCAAGGCACGTCAATATACGAAACTTTTTGTTCACAAAAATGTTTATAACATTGTTTATATTAATCGATTACCGATTTTGATGGACAATCAAAACTGCAACATTGGCATAAAGGGGAAAAGATTGTTTAAAATTTGTTACAAATAAACCTATTCTATATCAGTTAATTATATAGAATAGTTCTATATTAGTTCCTTTTTTATATGTATTTGTTGTTACGAACCACCTTGAAGAAGTTCATGGTAAACTTAAAACTTAAATGCCGTAAATAAATAATCTCTGTCTTTTCATTGTATGAGATATAAAAATAAATAAAAATTGTTTCCAAAATTTAACAACATTTTAGAAACTCAGATGCATTAACATAAACTATTGCAAACCTATGACCTCATTTTTATAGTAATAGAATAATCTATATATGGTTTATTGGATTTTGAAGATTTTTTTATCCCTATACATATCCTTATCTATCTATCTATCGCCGAAGTAAAGAACCAAGAGAAAAAGATGGGAAACGAGATGCGTTGTGCACTGTCGAGGTATAATCCACGAAAGAATCGTTTCCATTCATATCGGAGTCAAGAGTTCGAAAAAGCGTATTTTAATACGGTACGTTGTTTGTCGTGTGTAATCGTTAAAATCGTCGAAACGATTCGTTCTCGTTCGTTCGACTTTCGTTTTCGTGGTTTATCAATTGTATGATTTCTCTTTCGTTTTCTCTCGATTGCTTTTTTCTTACCTTCCCGTTTCTTCCTCTTCGTCTTCCTTTTTGTTAACCATCAGCGGAGAAATTTTTTTTTTTTATATATCTCCTTTATTCATGCATTAGTCTTACATCTGCATACTTCTTACATGGCATGTATTGGTTTGATTACACATTCATACTTTCACATCCATTCCTTAGATTTATCCGTTCTTCACTTTGGCCTGTGCTCTCGTACAGAGCAGTACAGGCCAATCGTCTAGTAGGTGTACTCTATGTAATCTTCGCAGTAGTGGCATCGTACAGTGTTACATCGTACGGTTATCATGAGAATTAATCCTTTTCCAGTGTCTCTCGTTGATAATTTCAATCGTTGCTTCTACTGATGGAACTCCTAAGGTTTCTCTTATGTCGTCGTTCCTCACGTACCATGAAGGGTTTAGAATCATTCTGAGAATTTTTGATTGTGCTGTTTTTATTGTTTTTCAATTTGCTTTTAGCGGCTGTACTTCAAAGAGTTATTCCGTATGTCCACAACGGCTTGATCATTGTTGTATATAACGTCGTCTTGTTTTTAATTTTAGCCTCGAGTTTCTTTCAATTAGCCAATGTGATTGTTTTGTGACTACCGCTATCTTCTTATTTGTATGTTTAATGTGAGGTTTCCATGTTAATTTTTTGTCCAGTACGATTCCTAGGTATTTAGTCTCAGACGTTTGGGGTATAATTGTTTGATTCATGTATACCGGCTTTTGTTCTTGGCGATTTAGTGTAAAGCATATGTCTGTGCTTTTTTGCGGGTTGATGTTATATTCTTTTGTATCATCCATGTGTGAAGTAATTTTAATTTGCCCGTTAATCTTTGTGCTGAATCAGAATTGTCACCTATATCGTAAATTGTAGTGTCGTCTGCAGATGCTAACATTGAGTCTCATAGTTCTCTAGTGGTGGATCCGAAATGTATATAATAGTGTCGGTTCTAACACGCTCCCTTGTGGGACTCATGCTTTGTATTCTCCTATGCTTGAGATTTCATTGCCTACTTTCACATAAAAGAATCTGTTATTTATGTAACTGTGCAACAGATTTACAATATGTGTTGGTAGTTTTCTTTTAAGATCGCCTATTAAATCGTAGTGCGGTATCTCGTCAAATGATTTCTCTATATCGAAAAGAACACAGTTACAGCTTTTTTTCTCTCATATGCTTCTGTTATTAAGTGTACTAATTTATGGATTTGTTCTGTTGTATTATGTTTTACCCTGAACCCAAATTGGTTTGGTGGAATAATTTGATCTTCCGTTATGTGTTTTATTAAATGTTTCAATATGATTTTTTCTAAAATTTTGGAGAGTAATGAAAGCAATGAAATCGGTCTGTATGAAGTGGCTATTTCAGCTGGCTTATTCGGTTTGAATAGCAAAATAATTTCAGCACATTTCCTTTGCAGGTTCGAGCACCCTTTTCCAGGGTGCGATATTTCTCTTTGGCCTTTTAATGTTCTTAATTGTTCTCCACAGTTTATAGCTTTCGTTTTTTGTGGTACCTAAGCCTGTTATAAACGTTTCGAATTTATTGATATTGTACTCCCTGATCAGCTTTCTGATTTGTCTGATGTGCTTGTCGAGTAGCCGTTTTAGTATCGTTGTTCTATGTTTGTATCTATTTGTTTCCTAAATTTTTCCCAGTTCGTTTTTTCGGTTATTAGAGTATTTGTGTTAGTTAACTGTGACTTGTTGCTAAGTTGCATAAGTAGAGGTACGTGATCCTAATTTAATTCTTGAAGTGTCCTCGCCTTTGTAACATGTGGTTTAAAATTTGCTATAAAGAAATCTATGATCTCTGGGACTGCTACAGCATTCGACGGCCAATGGGTTGGTTTATCTTGCGTTATTACAGTTGGCTTTTTATTTTCTATCACTTTGTGATCCCCATAAGTGATTTTTTGCATTAAAATCCCCTCCTATTAAATAATTATTTTTCTTTGGTAGTATTTCTTTAAGTTCTTCTTCGGTTAATACATGATTCGATGAAATATAGCACGATGTCACTGGAATTTGCTGTCTTTCTAAGTATATTTCAATGCTTGTGGTCTGTGCATATATTTCTTTTATCCCTTACATCGGATAATGATTTATTCCTTTTCGTACTAGAATAGCTGTGCCCCCTCTTGCTCTGCCTGACTTATTTGGTGTTGTGTATATATCAAAAGGATGTATCTTAAAATAACTAAATGATGTTTCGTGTGTTTCCTGTAATAGACATATGTCTATCTTATGTTGATTAAGAAATTGCTGCAATTCGATGCTCCTTCTTTGTAAACCATTGCAATTCCAGGATATTATTCTCAACATTCTCTATCAATGCGGGTTTTGGTTTGTTGTAACGAGTTTTATGATTGTTTCCATGAACATTGTCATTTGATGCATTTGTCAGAATGTGTCCGCTATATGATAGTATTCCGTCGTGCGTGTCTTCTGGTCATTGTGTTATGTTTCTGTGTAGTATTGACGGGAAAAGTTTCTTTTGTATTTCTTTTCGTATTTCGCAGCCTTTATAATTTTCGGGATGTTCACCTCCACAATTAGCGCATATTGGTTTATTTATTTTTTTGCCTTCTGGGCAATCGCTTGATTTGTCATCTTTCGCACATTTCACACATTTAAATATTCTGTTACAGTAGTTTTTTGTATGTCCATGCATTTGGCATCTCGCACATTGTATAATATCCCTTGTCGAACGTGGGAGTTCTATTTTAACGATTGTGTTGAGAAATTTATTTATTTCGTGTACTTGTTTATTGTTAGATGCTTTATTTATTTCAATTGAAAAGATCGGTAATGCATATCCTGTTCTCTTATTTTTTATATTGTTGATATATGCTGGTGTATGGCCCGCTTGTTTTAACGTTTCTGCAATATCCTCAATCGGAGTAAAATAGTGTAGTCCCTTTACAGTAGCTTTATATCTTTTGGCGTCCTTAGTTTGATAGTAGCTTGCTTTCTTTCCTCTTAGTATATGAATTGCTTTTTCATATGTTTCAGCAGTTTTAGCTTGAATTTTTGTTTTGTTATTCGAAGATCGTAGTGTGTATGCGTTTGATTCCAAGTTGCCTTTAAGCATTTCCATTAAAGGTTGAATAATATTCGCTTCAACAAATATAGTTGATGGTTTCCATATCTTCTTTTTCCTCCAGTTTACTTAATACCTGGTACCTGTTTGCTGTTTCTATTATTGGAATTATAAGACACTTAGTTCCCAATTCAGAATTATTTATATCATTACTGCATCCAAGTACATTAGTACCTGGAGTTACTTTTATTTGTTTCCACTTGATTTACTACTTATTTCCATTGGTTCATCATCTATTTCAATAGCGTTATTCTCGCTTACATCATTGTTTATTATAAAGCTATCTCCGATTTTACGTATTATTGTTTTAATATGGTTTCGCTGCGTCATTTCGGTAGTTATCTACCGAATGATCGTAATCCAATCTCGCCGACTTTATGTATACGTCGTTTGTAACACGTCTTATCCGATAGAAGCCGGGATAATTGACACGCGACCGTCTTCTTAAAGCGACGAATAGCGACTACAGTGGAGAAATTGAATATAAGAGATCGGATAGTAACATCTTACTAAAATGTTAAATAAGGAAAAATAAATGGATTAGTTGATTATTTTCGTTTACATAGATAGAATAAAATAAATCACAGGAATCATTGAGCTTCCAATCTATGATTCCTGAATTACGAATCTAAATGCTTCTCAATGTGCTACACATTGCTTATAGGATCTTTACGTTTCTAATTTATAATATACAAAAGGAAAAAAAATTTTTCTAGAACTTAAGAATATTATAGAAATTTAGATCCATTGACATAAACGTTAAGTTACCGTAGCTTCTCCGTGCGAGCATCGTGAAACACATTTTTTTCCATAGTAACAATCGTTACGTCACGGAAACAAAGCATACCCTATTCAAGCATGTATATGAAAATATGTAGTGGTGAGTATGAGCATTTTTCTATTGTTGCAAATTTCGAAGAATGCCACTGTACAAAATTTTTTCCTCGCGAAAAATGTCGAAAACAGCATTTACGCCATCTATGAGAACAGAAATAATTCGTGACCAATTTTGATAAGCAAGGTCTTATTTATAAGACGAAGGTTTAATTTATCACGCAATGTTTTCGAATTTTTATGAAGGTGATGATGATGGTAATAATAATAATAATCTAACGAAATGAAGGATCATTGTCATGAAAATGGGATATAATCTAATTATTGTTATTGATTCAAGCGAGTTCAGATTGAAACGATAATGAACGTTGATCAGCGTTTTCATCAACTTAAAGAGACAGGTTAAATTTAATGGTGAGAGAGAGAGAGAGAGAGAGAGAGAGAGAGAGAGAGAGAGAGAGAGAGAGAGTAAGGAAGTAAAGAAAAAATGAAAACGTTCAGTGACCCTAAAAATAGAATATTTTCTGTGAGTCCTGCATCGAGCAACTGACGGAATCGTTTATTAGTAAGAACGGAATCATTTTCCTTCGATTACCAGATCCATTGTTCGTCGATCGAACACACTCGGTCAGACGAGTCATGACTAGAGTCTAATGCCAATATTGTATCGCTTGATATCGCGGCAAGAAGCATTGCATACATTAAATAATATGGAATTTGTTGAGGAAAAAAGCTGCGATTCTTTACAGAGAAATAAACCAAAATGTCTGAATAATTGGAGACGAACAGTACGAACGAAGCGCACAATGTTTACGGAAAATGCTTCAAGATTGCCGATTTACTAAATTAAAATTGAAACATTTAAACCGAGCTGCTGCAGAAAATTTTTTCAGTCAAATTTGAGATCATAGACACAAGATAAATAATCCTACACCATACTTATCCGGCATGTCGTTTAAAGCATTATGAGCATGTAATCTGGCATCAAAGCACTCCATGTCAGCAAACTGTACGGAAGACGAGACAAGCTTTTTACCTTTATTAACTGTAATGTGTAAAGAAGAAATAGAAAGTACTGAGAAAAATGAAACAACTGTGGAATGTGAAGAAGCTGTTATTCCAGAAACATAACAAAATACGAATAATATAATTAATAACGTTAAAAAGTAGATCAAAGTAGATTGCGCTCATGCATTGCAATATTGGAAGATAAAAAAATAACATAAACGCTAGAGCATGCTACAGAAATTTCCGAACAGCGATTTTATATTGTTATTATTGTACATGAAATATAAATTAAAAGTAAACTTATAAAAATATTAAATGAAGAAGCAAGAAAGACAGATAGATAAAGAGAGAAATATATATAAATATCTGTCTATATCGAACAATTAGATTACAATCAGTTAAATTGGATTCGTTTAGAATCGAACGACGATATTCGATATAGCAATTTCGAAATTGTTCGATCGAAAGAATTAATATTAGGAATAATAGAGGAATGTTATTACGATTCGGTGAATACAAGCCTGATGAGTTTTATTTTCTCTTATTTGTTTTTTCTTTTTGTTTCTTTTTGGAATCGAATACGATCACGAATTTTTCGAAAATACGAAGCGAAGTGCCTAAAGTTCTCTAGCTTATATCGATAATAAATTCCTTTTTTTCTTCTTCTATCTATTTCTAATCTCTAATTTCTAATAATATTCAATAGAAGTTGATTCCCATAAAATAGAAATATAATTATTATTGAAAACGTGAATGATTTTCTGAGGTTTGCGTGGAGATTGTTCGACGAGTTGTAACCTATCGAGTCTCGTGTCCTCTTTTCTAAGTCGTTTATATTTCGTAAAACTTCGAGATATATCGCGAAATCTAAAATGCTTTTATTGCATAAACGGAGGAGAATATACGCAAGAAGAGTTTGACGACAAAGACGACAAAGACGACGAAGACGAAAACTACGATGGCGACGATGAAGAGGGTGTTTCTAGAGCTAGCTTTGACCCTCTAGAAAAACCGCTCGTTATCCGCTCGACCGCATTCCTAACTAAAATTGTCACAATTTTGAGGTAGTATCTCTATCTTTTGAAGTCTAATATATATATATATTTTAATATTTCTAAGGATTTCAACTTGTCATCTTTCTATTATAAGTCATGTCGTACACACAAGCGCGCGCGAGCGCGCACACACAATAATAATAATAATAATAGTAAATAAGTATTTATTATATATATATTTATATTAATATATGTGTTTATATATTTATAAATATATATAAGAAGTGATTTATAGAACGAGAACAAGAAGAAGGTTAAAATACTTTGAAAAATTTCAAAGTGGGATGAGGAAAAGCGTTTAAGATGATATCCCATTAAGTTGCATACAACTAATTGAGAGAGAGAGAGAGAGAGAGAGAGAGAGAGAGAGAGAGAGAGAGATATTCAATTCTCTCTTGTTAGATTGATAAACGAGAAGGACTATTTCATTTATGTATAATGAAATGATTCTAGTGGTAGGGAAGTAGTTCTAATAGTAGTAGTAGTAGTAGGTAATATCGTGAGACGAGTCGTGTTCGACTAATCAGAAGAGTCTTCGGATCGATATCGATCCCACGATAAGAGAAGAGGCCAAGGAGTTGGGTAGGTTTGGGTACTGGGGAGTTGGGGGCTGAAGGTAAGTGTTAAAATCAAAAGGTGTTTAAAAAATTTCATTAATCTTCTGTAGTGTATTATTCGAAAGTACTTGGTACCCTCTGAGTTAAATTTATCGATATCTCGTACCTCGAAGTATATATACTTCGTATATCGAGTAGAGGAGTCGCAAGAATAGATCTTTTGATATTACTTGGGAAGAGAGTAATGATCGTTCGAGAAAGGATATTTCGATTAATTAAATTTGTTCATCGTTAAATTAATTATTTCGAAATTGCTTCGGAGGAGAAAATGACTTCTATGGAATATTATGTTTTCTTTTCTTATTCTTTCGTTCTTTTTTCTTTTATTATTTTCCCGAGACGATTTCTATATGAATTACAATATAAGAGTAATCATTTGTAAGCGTCGATTTACTTATTTATTTTCTTTCTATTTTTTTTTCTTTGCTAATAAATTCCAAAAAATGTTTAACTGTTTTCGAGAATATATCTAATGTATGAAACAAGAATAGAAGAATAAAAAAGAATTGGAGTAAAAAAAATAGAAAAAAAGAATTTCTCGAATTAGAAAACAATAAGTTAACGTCGCAAAATGTCGAGATAATGTTACCCGTCTCTCTCTCTCTCTCTCTCTCTCTCTCTCTCTTTCTATCTATTCTCGTATAGAAAGCGAAATAATAAAGTAGGAACGACTCTAATAATGAATTAAAGAATTATATCGTGTCACGGAAATCGTGTCTAACCATTTCCATAAATAAGACTTCGGTCTCCATATTGGATACTCCGAGATATATGAGGTGTAAGGGTAGGTAGGTAGGTGGGAGGATGGATGTTTGAGCGGTAGGAAGGGAGGTCGTCCTCTTTTTGGATACGAAGTATACTGGTGGTACGTAATAACTCGGTTGCTCGCGGTGCTGGGATTGAGAGAGATTATTTATAAATTGTGAATATTTTAGCACGGATTAATTTTATCTATGATACATTACGTAAAAACGCGCAATCGATTCTAATTTGTAAGTATAACGAACTGTTTTTTATTTATTCATTTATTTTATTTTTTTTATTTTTATTACACGTCGAAAGTAAATAACATTATACCGCGCGCAAAGCAATTTAGTTACAAAAATACTTGTATTATTATCAATTCAATTATTATTTATTGTTTTTATGTAAATTATTACGTAATTATATTAATTATCGCGCCTGATGGTTGGCAACACGACGTACTTCGTAGATAAAATTGATCGTAAGTTTGCGTACAACGGATGAGGGTAAAACGAAAATTGAACTTGTGTCGGTACCTGACAATAGGCAACACGTATTACACTTAGAAGGACTCTCTGGTTGCCTATCTCTCAAGGGCAGTAGACGACAAAAATAATCTAGAATTATCGGATTTTGCACTCATTTTTCATTCTTTTTTCCATCCATTTAGATAGGAACACTTTCAAGATGGTACCGAACTTGCGGATGTGCGGACGATACACGTCGATCGGGTTCTATCTATCTTGGATCAAATCGGTGCCTCATCGTCACGAATCCACAAATTTATTGTTATCATTATTATCATTATTATTTTGGGGCGTATAAATGATCGATTTTGATCGATTAGAATTTAGACACATTATTACGAATTTATTTATTTTCTTTTTGTAGTTGTTTATCCGTTCATTCATAATAAAAAAAAAAAAAAAAAGAAAATCAAGATGTTTTCTCAATCATGTGTTTTATTTCCAATTTTTAATTTCGCAAATTAAACATCACGCGGAGCTGGTTTCGAAATCGATTGCTCCTTTACGTGAACTTTTTTATTTCTTTTTTTCTTCACTTAGATACGCTAGCGGTTTTACAAATTGGTCTGGTGATATTATGATTTGAGAGAGAGAAAAGAATATGGAAAAAATAAACAAGATAATATTAACGTTAAAAAGTATCCTCGAGAAAAGAGTAATTAATTGTTACAAATCGTTTAAGAACGACAATTGGTCCGAGATTTTCGACTCATTAATCGATTTCTATTGGAATCAATTTGATTGTAATTAACGCTTAATGAACGACGAATGGACGAAGGTAAAGAATAAGGAAAAAAATTGAAAGGGGTTTGAGGGAAAGAGAAGAAAGAGAAGAAGAAAAACGAAAAAAAGAAAAGAAAAGAAGAAACGACGAGAACAAAAAAGGGGGTGAAAAATATTGGTAGGATTTATTTTATATTATGTAATTGCGTGTATGTGCATTTATGCGTTCGTGTGATATTTCTCAAAAGAGTGGATCGTCTCGATGTGAGTAGTATTACGAGATTAAAAGAATAGTTATAAGTCTTAAAGGTGTGTGTGTGTGTATACGTAGATATGTCTGTAAAACAGTATTGCCTTTTCCTTGTGGGCCTCGGTCGCGTGCCATGAATCTCTCAACTCGTTTTTATTAAAGCAATAATAAATTGTATCGACAGTCGAGTCCAATCTACGATCGTTCCTTCATCTATTCATTCATTCAATTTTCTCTCTCACTCTTCCTCTCTCTAATATTTTTTTATCTGTCTGTCTGTCTGTCTCTCTCTCTCTCTCTCTCTCTCTCTCTCTCTCTCTCTCTCTGTCTCTCTCTCTTCCTTTCTCTTTTTCACTCACCCTCCCTCTCTCATTTGCTTACTGATTCTATCCATGACCTAGACTCTATATGCGCTCGTCGCATGGTTTTTAATCAGCATGCATACAATTTCTATTGTATGCGGATGGGGTGACCTTTTAATGATCCTCTTGATTATTTCCTTATTCAAGAATGGCAAAGGTAAAGACAAACCAAGAAGAAAAGAAAGAAAAAAAATGAGGAAGAAAAAAGAGAAAATAAAAAAGAAACAACCATAGATCCTTCCCACCTAGCACATACACAATATTCTATATTCATACGTTACGAACGTTTTCAACGATCTTATCTTTCTTGCCTAAGAGGTCGATCTCTATTTCTCTTTTTTTATAAAGAAATCTTTCAGTGGAACATCATATTTGTAATACGATGGAGGAAAAAAAGGAATAGAAACTTTGTTTCGTTCGGGAGATAAAAGTTTTGCTAACTCATAGAGAAAAAAAGAGATAAATAACAACGGTATTATAATAAATACGAGGGAAAAAGTGAAACGGAAAGCGAATAAAATAAACGAGGGAATGACGTGAATGAAATGAAACGAAACAAAAATAAACAAGAACGAAAGATCGTCGAGATTAAAATACAATCGAGTTCGGTTGAAGGAATATATATATATATATATATATATATATATATATATATATATCATAAACATACATAGACACACATATACTTATCCAATTTCCCAAACAAGAAATCGTCGTTGTAGAATGTTTCAACAAAATTATCATTTACTTAGTATTTTTCCTCTTCTTCTCCTTTTCTGTTACTCCTTTCTTTTCTTTCTTTTCTTTTTCATATTCATACAATTTTTTGTCCCATATACATATATATACATATATACAATATATATATTTACATAAGAGGTCAGAATATGAGAACACATAGAGTACGATATTTCTATACTTTATTCTATTAAAAAAAACCGAACAAAGCATAAGAGAATGAAAAAACAGGACAAATAATTATCGATCTCAAATTTACTTTACCACTCTGCCCTCCCTCATCCACTTACCATCCTCCTCCGACAAATTTTTCGAATAATAATAAAACTCGTAAGAGGAGAGATGAAAGAAAGGATTAAGAAAGCGGACAAATTAATAAGAAATACGAAATCATAATATAAACGTCGGTATGTATTATATTTTCCTTCACCCTCTTCCACCTCTTCCCTCCCGCCCGCCGCCACGTCGTTTGCATCTACGTCGATTAGATTATAATATTTTATCAGTGCCCCTGTTGATCAACAAGTTTAATTCGTTTTTGCACTTAATCGACTCGTGTACAATCAATTGTTCAAATAGAATGATTTTGGGCGAAATAGTCAAGATCGAATTTATCGTTAGTCAATTATTATTTTCAATAAAAAAGAGAAAGAAAAAACCAAGACATATTGCACTTAGGGTCTTCAAAAGTACAAATGTGGACTGTTGGAAAGAATGTATGGCTTTATTGTTCTTTCTTTTTTTTTTTTGTATACGAGAGATAAGAAGTTCCTCGGTAATCACTGATACCTTCCATTGATGTTCGATCTTACGATCATCAATACAATTGGCCCGAAGCGAAGATTCTCAAGATTGATCTCACGTGTGGTGTGTTGTTTCAAAGTTGCTAAAAATGTTCCGGGCCTATTAAGACGGGGATTTCCTGACGAATTTTTTCTTTTTCCTTTTTTCTTTACAATTTATAATTAAAAATTAACTAAAAAAATTGGACAATTGACAATTAATTTGTTTCTTATTTTTATCGTTGAAAATGTTTACCAATAAGAATTAATTTCTCCGATACTATTCTATCTCTACAATATTATATTGTATTTATATTGAATTATTGATTAACAAAATGTAATTTCTTTTGGAAGTGGCTGGGGTCCGTTTTTTTTTTTAAGTGAAAAGATGACGTAGAATTAAATAATTATTGTAATTATTAAGTATAACCGCTATGAAATTATTCGTTAGTTCATATACGACGTTTGTAATGTTTCTTTTTGTAAGTCTAAGTTGTACTTACTAATAGTATATAATAATAGTAAATACAATTAGATATATATGTATAATAAAGACTTTTTTATACTATCATTATACTATATTATACCATAGATTATTTTGCACTATTAGATAAAATCTTCTAAAAAATTCGTTCATAGGGAATTACATTTATGTAGTATTACGCGATAGCAAAAAAAATAGATTGAAAACTTTTTTCGTAATATTACCTTCTTTTCTTGTAATAAGTACGTATTACGTAAATTAACGAACATTTCTTCTTCTTTGTAACGTAAAAAATGATAGAAAATATGTATGTGGAAAAAATTTTTCTTTATATTTATTTTCCTTCGCAATATCATTCTTTTGTATTACGATATGACTGAATTCATCTTCCGTAAATTAATGAATACTTCTCCTTTTTTATTGAACACTCCCTAACAAAAGAGATTTATTAAAGAGAAATTAATATGTCTGTTTATATTCAATCATAATAAAAATATCTCGTGAAAGTTAATATTCACATTTTTGGTTCCCATCTGTAAACACCGGCCAAAAATGTTGTTTATGCAGAAAATATTTATTTTTCCATCTTCTTTTTGTCATAATAAGAATTACGTTATGCGCGAATTAATCAGCATGAAAAGTATCTGCTTTCTCTCTCCCTCTCTCTCTCTCTCTCTCTCTCTCTCTCTTTCTTATTAAACATCGTTTCTTGTGACGATCAGTTCCATTTATAGCAGAATTGTTTCGAATAGTCCTCCATGAAAAGGATATTTACAAATAAATTATAGAAGCAATCATAGTATTTATTTTAAGACCATCAGTAAAATTAGAAATGATAAGAAAAATCTTAAGAAGACTAACGACGATTTTAAAAAAGAAGATCTGTTAATCGATGCCGAAGTAGTGGAAGAAAATAAAGAAGAAGAAGAAGTTGAAGATGAAATTAAAGATTATGAATCTACGCCCGTTTATGATTAAATCGACGATAGATTTTATCTCGAAAATGATCATTCCACAAATAAAATTAATTCTGATCATAAGGATATTGGTGTCTGACCGATCATTGATTTAGCAAATCTCGATTTAAATTCGAAAATACCTAACACTGTGTACATAAACATGATGTTAAATGGATGATCCAGACAAAATAATAATAATATGGAAATGACAGAAAATATTATCGAGAATAGAAATGATTATGAGAGTGGAAAGTTTAATCACGAATTGTGGAATGAGCTCAGGAAAAATCAGAATGAAGCTAGGGGAACTTTAAATTTCGAAATGCTTCGATTTGGAGGGCAGTTAAAAGATTTATTATTTGTCAAGATAATAGTGTTTGTCCAGAAATTCTTTTAAATGATACGAGAAATGTTGATTCTACGTATCCGTCACCGTTTTCTCGTTATTACATCAATTTGAAATAATTATTTATTCAATACGAAATCAATATTTCAAAATGTTTTTTTTTTCAAAATTTATCATATACCTTATATGATATATACATGTCATGTATATTTTTAAGAGATACAGGGATTGGAATGAAATAAATTTCAGTGAAGATTGAATTTCTAGCCACCGTTTTTCAAAAGGGATTAAATAAACGATATTACGACATATGTGGGATGTATATTTTCAGATCTCTTTACGTTACCTGTTTTATCATACTCTCTCTCTCTCTCTCTCTCTCTCTCTCTCTCTCTCTCTCTCTCTTTCTCTCTCTCTCTCTCTCTCTGTATGTACCTCCGCGGATGCGTGCGCGCGCGCGCGTGTATATATATATATATATATATATATATATATATATATATATATCAATGTTTCTCTCAAAGGTAAGAAATTTAGTTACGGAGAGGAATTTTTTTGCTCGTTCTCTTCTCACCAAACCATAATATACATTTTGATAATAAGAATCGTTTAATTACCCTACATTCATTTGCAGAGTTACTTCTTATGTCACTAATTTAGCACTTTTTATTATTACATTTCTCTAAAAAATTACTTCTTATCAAACAACTTAAAAGTACAATACTGATCTTATACTTCTAGTTATTTAATAATTTGTACTGCATTATTTAAACTAGTTACTTCCTGGAAAAATACATTTCTATAACCGTTTGTTTTTTATTACGTATAACTGAATATAGCATGAATAGCATGAATGGTTAAATTTCTCAAAAAACATATTATATATAATACTTTCTCAACATTTACTTTAATTTAATACTGAGGATAACAGTAAAGATCTATGATACTTTTTCTAGCTATCGTTATTCGATCAACCGATTATCAATCTCTCAAAGCATAAGTTACAAAAGATGTAAAAAGATACCTTTTCCATGAAACGACCTTTCCTTCTAAATACAATCTTTTAAATTCTATTTTCTACAGTGTGTGCAACTGTAGTGTGCAATGTTTCCTTAACTAAAAATAAATAAATAAACACCAGAACAAGGAATAAAACATTACCTCGCCCTCACCCAAAAAAAAGATAAATAAAATTCGATTCTTAGATGGTAAAATGATCGAGTGGATATGGATATAGATATAGAGAATGTCCGATTGGAGGAATCAATATAAGAGGAAAATAGAAAAACAAAATGTAAAGAAAGAGAAAAAATTCCATCATATACATTTATTACATATATACATTATATACAATTTCATATTCGAGAAAGTCGTGTCCTCGCTTAAATATTTGCATTTAAAATAAGAGCTTGTCCATTTATGTCGATAAATAATTATGCCTGTACATATTACTGACGTAAATTGTTATATAATCAGAGATGATGAACTGTCTTGATTGATCGTTACATTTTTTCCCTAGGTACAATGAGAGTTGCAAAAAATTTAAACTTATTCAAAATTATAGAATAATATTAATATTATTTTACAATATTGCATTAATATGCCTTACAATAATATAATAGAATGTATATTTTATAATTACTTGCATAAATCAAAACTGTTACATTTTGGATAAAGGGGAAAAATTCTTGAAACTTTGTTACAAATAAAGTTATTTTACGCTAGTCAAAAGGCAGTCAAACGCTTAATTTGATTAATCTATATTATATTCTTTGATTAAATTCTTACTACTATATATATAATATGCTATACGTATTTACATTTAATCATTTGATATGTCTCTATCTATGCAAATGTATTCGATGTATAATTATTTTTGCCGAATCTATATTGCTCTCTCAAAATAAAATGTTGTAGATAATATATCTTATTAAACGCTTATTCAGCCTTTCGAGTTCCTTAACATTATGAAATGCGAAAACATTAAATTATTATGGGAAAGTATAAAAATATTCCACATACACAGCCTAACATTCTTATTACAAAAACGCTTAATTATCAAATTTAAACATTATTTAGATTTATGCGAGAGAAATCTCTATTTCCTTCTTTGTTAAATATTAAAATTCTTTAAAAACAACACTAATGTGAGGCAATGAGTTATGATAGTTATATCAATAGACATTATTCGATATTGCTGACTGCGAGTTGAAAATATAAATCTATTGAAATTGTAAAATAAATTCTAAATTAGATTTTAAATTATTTTAGCTTAACCGTATGGAATAAGAATTCGATGTTTTCTCTTATTTAATATGAGAGAACCGTTACAATATTCGTCAGAGTCAGTCGTAATTTCGTTACTTTTCAATGTACATGAATACAAAATTTAAATCTAAAGGAAAATAAATCGTAGGAACTTTTCAAGAAATGTGTGATTTACGAGAATACGTCCTTCAACTATTCGTTTATATTAGCAGGAGACACATCCTGAGAGACTATCAATGATGACTCGTCGCAATGATCCAGTAACAATCAGAGTCGATCAAAGGTTCTTTTTTGTTAACATCATTCATGGATCTTCAAAGCTACTAAACAACCAGAGTCATCTTAAAACAAGTACGAACTGCAACTGAACTTGTCATCGTACGTCACTTGTCACTTGTCTGCGCCGGATCTAACCACCCTTTTTCGTTGAAAGCAATCTTACTTAAGAAAAATGACTTGAAAAGAAGGAAAGAGAAATCTTTTACTCGACTGAATTTCTTTTTCAATCTTTTCGTCAAAAAAATTCCACATCCATGATATTATGTCATCTTCAATTTCATTAAAATATTTTTTATATTTTTAGAGGGAGAAATAGATAATTAAAAAATGAGGACGTGCATTCATTACGTAAAACAAAAACAAACTCAATTAATTGTGTTCCTATCAGGCAACCAAACTTCTTTAGATTGTTTTTTGTATTATAAAAATAGTATATTTACGGCATACGGCTGAACAGTTGAATGTTCTAATGGCTAGACGCGAGACAGACCTCCCTGTTTACTATGGCCCGTGCAATCGGGAAATAGCTTGGTCAAGGGATTTATATAATTATAGATTCCAGCATTTTCAGTTCAATATTCGATGATTTTATAATTTGCAGCTTCAGACGGAATAAAGATTTACATCATTGAACTATGCGACAAAAGAGATCTTATACATTCACAATATATGACATATCGCTGAGGAGTTTTAAATACATTGAATAATATCGTTGAACTTATGAACGTAACTTTAGTCGGGACAACAAAATCACAAAGAAAATATTGTGCACTTAAGCTGAAATTTTTGGTCAAATTGGTAGCATGTGATTACAGTTTACCATTCAATGATTTTATGATATGCTGCTACTGGTGGAAGAAAAATAATAATTACTGAAATTATTGAAATAATAATTACTGAATCACATTTTAGTAGGAGAATGACGGTATATTGAGCCAAATAATCGCTCGAACCGATCTGACCAAAAACTTCAACTGAAATGCACTGTATTCTCTTTCTCCTTTGGTAAGTCGTTTCACCAAAACAACATTTAGACGATTCACTATGTTATTTAGAGTTCGACTACACTTTGTCGATATTTCTTATATCGTGATCATATTAAATTGCTCTTTTCGAAAATTTCAGTAATTATTATTTTTCTTCCACCAGTAGCAGCATATCATAAAATCATTGAATGGTAAACTGTAATCACATGCTACCAATTTGACCAAAAATTTCAGCTTAAGTGCACAATATTTTCTTTGTGATTTTGTTGTCCCGACTAAAGTTATGTTCATAATTTCAACAATATTGTTCAGTGTATTTAAAACTCCTCGGCGAATTTCATATATTGTGAACGTATAAGATCTCTTTTCTCGCATAGTTCAATGATGTAAATCTTTATTCCGTCTGAAGCTGCAAATTATAAAATCATCGAATATTGAACTGAAAATGCTGGAATCTATAATTATATAAATCCCTTGACCAAGCTATTTCCCGATTGCAGGGGCCATAGTAAACAGGGAGGTCTGTCTCGCGTCTAGCCATTAGAACATTCAACTGTTCAGCCGTATGCCGTAAATATACTATTTTTATAATACAAAAAACAATCTAAAGAAGTTTGGTTGCCTGATAGGAACACAATTAATTGAGTTTGTTTTTGTTTTACGTAATGAATGCACGTCCTCATTTTTTAATTATCTATTTCTCCCTCTAAAAATATAAAAAATTTTTTAATGAAATTGAAGATGACATAATATCATGGATGCGGAATTTTTTTGACGAAAAGATTGAAAAAGAAATTCAGTCGAGTAAAAGATTTCTCTTTCCTTCTTTTCAAGTCATTTTTCTTAAGTAAGATTGCTTTCAACGAAAAAGGGTGGTTAGATCCGGCGCAGACAAGTGACAAGTGACGTACGATGACAAGTTCAGTTGCAGCTCGTACTTGTTTTAAGATGACTCTGGTTGTTTAGTAGCTTTGAAGATCCATGAATGATGTCAACAAAAAAGAACCTTTGATCGACTCTGATTGTTACTGGACCATTGCAACGAGTCATATGACGAGTTCAGTTGTAGCTCGTATCGAGAAAAGAGATCTTATACGTTCACAATGTATGAAATATCGCTGAGGAGTTTTAAATACATTGAATAATATCGTTGAACTTATGAATGTAACTTTAATAGGGGCAACAAAATCACAAAGAAAATATTGTGCATTTAAGCTCAAATTTTTGGTCAAATTAGTAGCATGTGATTACAGTTTACTATTCAACGATTTTATGATCTGCAGCTACTGGTGGAAGAAAAATAATAATTACTGAAATTTTCAAAAAGAGTAATTTAATATGTTCACGATATAAGAAATATCGTCAAAGTATAGTGAAAACTCTGAATGACATCGAGAAGAGTCTTAATGTTGTATTGGTGAGACTACTTACCAAACGATAAAGAAAATATAGTGCATTGATGATCGAAACTCAACGACATCGAATTTCATTTCTTCCTCACATTTTGGTAGGAGAATGACGGTATAATGAGCCAAATAATCGCTCGAACCGATCTGATAAAAAACTTCAACTGAAATGCACTGTATTTTCTTTCTCCTTTGGTAAGTCGTTTCACCAAAACAACATTTAGACGAGTCACTATGTTATTTTGAGTTCGACTACACTTTGTCGATATTTCTTATAGCTTAAACATATTAAATTTCTATTTTCACAAATTTCGGTAATTACAATGTTTCTACCACCAGGAGCTGCAAATTATAAAATCATTGAATATTGAACGGAAAATATTGGAATCTATAATTATATAAATCCCTTGACAACCATTTTTTAACCGTTTTGATTATAACTTCTTGCTAATTGGTTAAAAAAATTATTTAAGAATAAAAATCACAATATCTTTTAAATATCATCGTTTTTATCTGATCGATAAAACGTATTGACGTCAACAATTTAAGCGTTTAATCCTTCATTACGTAAAAGACAACGATTTCGAAATGTACAGTTTTATGTAAATAAAAGATATCAACGTTTCGACTCATCCTTTCTCATTTTTCTTTTATGGTCCCTACCTTCGATACCTTCGATACTTTCTCTTTCTTTTTTTTTTCTTTTCGTAAGTCGATTTTCCACTGTCTAATGGCAAATGATTTCGAGCCCTTCTTTCTCTTTCTCTTTTCTTTTTCTTTTTTTGCTTTCTTTTCTTTTCTTCTTCTTCAGCGAAATAGAGAAACGTGTTAGAAAAATGTATTTTCATATAATAATTTACATATACATACGCATATTTATTTAAATGAAATAATATATATATATATTTATATATATGTGTGTGTGTGTGTCAGTATAAAGTAATAATCGTGCGTTCTATAGATAGGTTTTAATCGGATTGTCCATCTGAATCCACAGACTGTTTACCATTTGGCTCTCCTTTCTTGTGGATTATTTGCTCGAAAGAATATTCATTGTATACGAAGATAAAAGCATCGAAAGCTCTCCATCTTCGTAGTCCGTCTACTAATCCGTCCGCTAGGAAAAAGTCTAATCGGTTTTATAGCAAACGGCGAACAACGAGAATATGGTTGCGCCAATACCAATGCCATATTGAAAGCCAATTGAATGCACCTATGTCAATGTTCATACATAGTACTTAACACACATGTAACTCCTTTTATAAGTGTACGGTCTCGATATTCGATATTTATGATAAAATTGATGATTCGACAGAGGTTTCAAATAAGCACAGACAGTTTGTCGTGCCTCACCGTTGTCTACTACACGCTCGATTGCTCCTCATCGCAATAATTATCAGTAAATGTTCATATCAATAAATAACATTATGGATATACATTTATCCATAATATACAATCGTGCATTCATTACATAAAAGATTTCCCTCATCATGGCGAGGACGAAAGGTGGTCCGAATCGGTACGACGTACTAGTTGTAATTTTTTTTCGATAAATCATTGACGGATATAATCTAAAGCAACTTGTCTTCTTGATTTACTTATATGTGGTACAATTTTAATTTTATTATTATTTGTTTATGGTGCATCCCTAATTAATTAGGTTGTTCGGAAAGTCATTTCGTTTTATCCGTAATTTTTTTCTATTGTATTTTTTTACAGTCAACTTCACACTTAAGCCGCATAATCATCATCGTCATATACTTTGTCAGCTGTGTATATAGCAAGGCTTGCTTGTGAATAAGTTCGATTGATTCTACGCAGTAGTCTTTGGTTGGTACATCCTTTCAAATATGGAAAAGTAAAGAAACAGCATTTCCGGCATATTTTACTTTTTGTTTAGTATCGAAAAGGTAAAAATGCTGTTCAGGCAAGAAAAAAAAATTATCCGAAGTGTTTGGAGAAGATTTATCGACAGAGGAATCAGCCAGTGCCAAAATTGGTTTACAAAATTCCGGATCCGGCAATTTTGACGTTGAAGATGTACCCACGTTCTGGAAGGCCAGTTGAAGCTGACTATGACACCTCGACAGCTTTTTGACCACTTCGTCCAGCGAGTCGATTTTCTCCCGGAATTCGCGGATGTGTGCGTTTGCTGTGAGGTAGCAACTAATATATGTTACCTCCCCACTTTTGATACAAACGAAGCCCTGGCCGCTTCCGTGGTTCTTCATTGGTATCTTTCCTTGCTCTCCAGAATCCAGATGTCCACTGTGCCGTGAGGATCGGAGAACCACAAGGTCGATTTCTTGTTCTTATATTGCTCGCTGAGCAACAACAGATCTGCCTTCTTTTCTTGAGCCAGCTGATGCAGGAGATCGTTGGCTGTCTTACTCCAACTTGCTCTTGTTGTTAGCTTCCTTAACACTATCACGTCCACATGATTCACAAAAATGTTCTTTTCTGTCGCCGGAACTTGTATACATACCATTATATGAAAGTCAATATTAACATATTGTATCGTGACGATTATTACACGATAAATTACATATTATACTAAATACTTAAAATCCACAAGAAGCACAAACATCGCGAGAATAAGGGTAAAAAATTTAATAAAAGTTATGATGCAATAGTCTCGCGGCGGAAGTTTAAGCAATATTATTTCCGCACAAATCTTTCATACTCGACTTGCGTACACTACACCCAAACTTCATGACAATTTGTCGTCAGACGCAAATTCAAAATGACCGTGACTGGAGCAGCAACGAGACAAACAGAACCTTTGTAATAGCATCGCTGAATCCTTGAAAAATTCCTGTAATATATATCTTATTCGGATCTTTTCGACTTCGAATATATTGAATATATTGAATTTATTGAACATTTCTCACCAATTAATCCTGACTACCTGCCTAGCAAGCTGGTGACTCGTAACTGGAAGATTCGTGCCTTTCCTTCTTCCACCACCCTATGCCGTAGAATATTCCCCACCACAACCATTTTACCACGATCAATAGTTTCACACAGCCTGACCAATGAACTCATAGATCACGATTCTACATATATACTACTATTTCCATCGAGTAAATAAGTTACCTAGCAGAGCCACGGGACCTTTTGCGGAGTGGGTTCAAAAAATTTTGCGAGGCCTAAATACACATCCATACTACAACTAAAATTTTACTACGAGAAATTATTTATTTACAATGCTGTTACATATTATATATTTCTTATAAAATAAATATTAAATAATAATACGATCCAATAATAATATGAAATAATTTGATGATTTTTGTCATTCCTTTAAACTGAATTATCGATATTAAGAAAATGTCTTTCATCTGTCAGTAGTATCATCAGGCTGTACAAATTTAATCAAAAGCAATGTTTTTTAATCGGGTAATTTAAAAACGCGGGCCCTGGTTCCGACGAACGCGCTGAACCCTCCTTGCGCCGGCCGTGGTACCTACTACCGTACATGAAAACATCTAAGGTCTTAATGATGTAGGAACTTGCAGACTCCGTACAGCAATAGCGGAGAAAATATTTACCAGTCCAGTAATATAAGATTAAATATGAGCGACCAATAAATGGTACAATAAATAAATATATCTGTGGAATACATTTGAATCTATCTTGTAGGAACAATGTTTATCTCCATTTATTCATTTTTATATTTATAAATGTCGCATAATATAAAATTTGCAACTGAAATGACATATCACGTTTTGGTAGAAGTCGGAAAACGTCGGAAATTGTCAATTATTTCTAGAAAAAAAAAGCAAAGAGATATACAGAATTAAATTTTGCGATATACGTTGTGCATGCTTGTAAATCAGTTATTGTAGTATCTGTGTTGTATCAATAATGAATATTACAAATCTGTACGCATAAATATTTCTCAAGTTGTAGTAAAATATATTTATAATAAATTATCCATGGTAATTAACTGATACCTTACCCTAATCACATATATCAATAATTTTATTATACTCTGATAGATATAAATAAATAATCGCTGTAACGTCATGTTTTCAATATTGATAATGCGATCATTGAAGTTAGTTTAAGAATTTTATTATTTTTTCATTAGTCAACATTTTTTGGATTAATATTTCATTTCGAATAAATTCCAAGGGATTTCGAAATACTATATATATATTCTTAATACTATATATATATATATATATATATATATATATATATATATATATATATATATATAATGAGATAACTATTTCCGTTGTATATTGCTATACAAAGAGCTACTTTTTCTATCTATCTTTTAATTCTTTTATTCTTTTCCACTTCATTTCTATTTTCTTTTTTTTTCATTTTATTCTTTATTCCTGCAAATTAATTTTTTCCTTTGTAATTTCGAAACCAGCTAACAATTTAATTGCAAATCACAAAATGAAAACTTCACTCATCTTAGCTTCTTGATTAATAGTTATGGATGTTTCGCGTGCCAAGGTTATTCGTTTCTTGGTTTTACGTAAACTCTAATACAACTATGGAAAACGATAACAATAACAATTATAATAGAAAAGTTTTTAATAATTAAGATCGCTTCTTCGTATGACGCGCGATTGCCGTCCAAACGACATCTCTTGGATGGCTCGTATCACTACTTTGCGGATAATCAGTGTCTCCTATGAAATAAAGTTCAAATAAACATATGACTCATCCGTGCAGATATCACTCGAACTCTTCTGCCCCATTACGTATTGTTTGCCAATGAAGCTGAATTACTGGATTTTAAACCAGAGATAAAATCGTAACATTTATTGGGGGTGATCAGGCTTGGATACCTACGGGGGATAGGTCGACCTATTGTCGATAACTTTTTACCGACACGTGAACCATTAGATAAAATTTTACCGACGACTCAAGTCATTGCTACCGTGTCATTTATGTATTTTCAATACTGTAATCGCGCGTTATCTTTGCGTTGATAGATGATCAAAAATAATAATTTATGAAAAAATTTTTAAATAATTTTCTTAATTTCCAAATCAGCAATGACGACTAAACTAATCTTTAATGTTCGAAATAATAAATAATTTTTATTAGGAAATAATAAAAATAAATATTTATTATTCAGATTTATATATAATATTTGTAAAAATGATTGATAAACATTATATTAATAATAATATAATATAATTATAATTGTTAATAAAATTATACCACGGCTTACTTTTTACTATTTATTGTCATACTTGAAAAATAATATACATATATTTTTATTTGCCGTAAAGATATATTCATTAACTGTCCGTTTCATATATATAGCAATTAATTTGTTACTTTATTCGAATCATCATGGCTTTATAATAACGTAAAGCAGTCAACTTGTTAAAAAAATTCGAAAGTAAAATTTCGATCTGTTGCGATCATTGAAATAATTAAAAAAAAAGTATAATTATTCTCGACGATTTTTTGGAACCGTCAGAATAGCGTTCCCCTCTCCCACCTAAAATTTCAAAGGAATAAACTCGGTATGATTCTAATCACAAATTACTTATCGATACTTTAGGATTATCGATACTTTTCGATCAATCCTACTATAAACACATTTTTAATATGTTATAATATTATTAACAGTAGTTTAATACTGGATTAGATTCTGTTGCGTGCGAACGGTTTACAAGAATGTGTTATTTCATTTTCTTCGTTGTTTCTGTTCATTTTCCTCGAATTTTGTTTCGTGATATGGTGCGTTACCATAGAGAAACCTTCTATAAAATCGTAACGTCCGTTTTTTATTTCTATCGACTTTAGTTCGATTTGAATACTTGGAAGAGAATGATGGGTACGGAAAAAATGCATTAAGAATAGAATTGCGGTCGCGAATCATAGTATTATCCGGAGAAGGATAATTCATAAGAGAAATTTCGGAAAAAGTAGGAGTTTCAAAGTCTTACGTAGGATATAGTATTAAAAATTACGGTGCTAAAGGAGTTTGTTTATCAAGAAAAAGATCTGGAAGTCCCAGAAAAACGAGCCAAGCTAAATCGATATATGCCACTATGATTTGTATCGAAAAATAAACGGCATAAAATGCAAATTGAGCATAACTTTTTCTCCATGGCCAGACACCACCGATAGGTAAGTATCTCTCGTGAAATAGAAAGCATCAACTATGTCGATCGGATTAATATATAAAAATTAAAAGAAAAAGAATACAGTTATAAGCAAAAGAGATAAAAAGAAAAATCATTATCTTTGTATCCATTTACATGAATACAAAACAAATTCCAATTGGAATCATTCAGTATCGAAATTAGGACACCCAAATGACAAATTTAGAGGGTCGCCAATGGGCTACAAATTAATTGCATTATGTATATTCCTTTAATATATAAACTCTAAGCAGAAATATACATTTTTCAAAATATAACAATATTTTAGAAACTCAGATCCATTGGCGTAAACGATTGGACACGTATGTCTTTAGTTTTGTCATAGAATTATGTATCCGAGACTCAAAGAAGACGGAAACGTGAAATTGAATCGTGAAACGCATTTCTCTGCGTTGAAAATATTCAGAGAATCGGAGAATCTAGGCACATAAACATCCAAGCAAACGAAACTGCGCGGACAGAACGCATGCGCCAATCAAAGTGTACATGAAAATCAATACTGGCGGCACACCCTTCTTCTCTTCTTATATGACCGATCTGGAACTTCGAGTTATTCCTACTATGAGCTACCCTGTTACTTTACGAGTATTTTACCAGATACTTTAGAATGAACATATGCAGAAAAGTCTTTCTACAGGTATGTTCTTAATTTTCTCATAGATTCATATATCCGAAGCTCGAAAAGATAATGGTAAATTTGATATTGCATCATAAAACGCATTTTTTTGCGTTGTAAATGTTCAGAGAATCGGAGAAATTGCTAATGGATACCGCGCGGGAAGAACGCATGTGCCAATCTGATGTGTATCCGAAAAATCAATACTGGCGGCACGCCCTTCTTTTCTTCTTATATGACCAATCTGCAACTTCGAGCCACTTTTAACATGAGCAGCCTGTTACTCCACGAGTATTTTGCCAGATACATTACAATCAACGTACGAAGAAAAATCTCCCTACAGGTATGAAATGCAAATTGTAAAATAGAAGGTTGAATTTGTCGAAATGACCAAGGACACGATCTGTTGAGTGTCCACGCATAAAACCACCACGTAAAATGACAAATTTTTACTTCTTTTGCAGCCAGAAATTACCGTTATCATGAGTCATGCTGCGTCTGAAATATAATTATATTTTTCTATTTCTTCTTCTTACTATTGTTCTCTTATCGCTATATAATTATATTTCGTAATATAATTATAAAAGTAATAGTAGTAGTAATTGTAATAATATGAAGTGAACGCCTGCAGAAAAAACAATGAGAAATTAGCACTGTAAAGATAATCGTATAAATTATCTGATAAGAAAAAAGGAATGAATTTGTTCATTAGTTTCATTTAACAAAAACCACTGGCATCACGTAGTCTCGAACTAACCTATGGCACCAGAATAACGCATCTAGGGGATTGTCAATATGTTACACATTAATTGTATTATTTGTATTTCTTTTCTATATAAAATCTAAAAAGAACTATAAAATTTTCAAAATTTAACAGTAATTTACAAACTCAGATCCATTCACATAAACGATTGGACACGTATGTCCTTAATTTTCTCATAGATTCATATATCCGAAGCTCGAAAAGAAAATGGTGAATTTGATATTGCATCATAAAACGCATTTTTTTGCGTTGTAAATGTTCAGAGTATCGGAAAAATTTGTAATGGATACCGCGCGGAAAGAACGCATGTGCCAATCTCATGTGTATCCGAAAAATCAATACTGGCGGCACGCCCTTCTTCTCTTCTTATATGACCGATCAGGAACCTCGAGCCGTTTTTAGCATGAGCAGACTGTTACTCCACGAGTATTTTGCCAGACACATTACAATGAACATATGCCGAGAAATCTTTCTACATGTATAAATACACAAAGTTGTTTGTAGATGAACCGTTACGCCTAGAACGGAGTTATCAGTTAATATTTCACCGTCGCCTTAGCGATGAAATGGAAAGTAAAAATGAAACAACATACGATGAAAAGTGTGAACCGTTTCCTTTGTTTTCTTCCCTTATTGTTTCTCCTTGGCTTCCTACCTTATGATGTTTAAGCATTTCTTTCCATACTCTTTTATTCACGATTAGTCGAAGCTAATTCTCTTTACTATCAATTATTATTATATTGTATGATATTGTATTTTTATTGTTATTATCAGTAGCAGTTTAGTAGTAGTAATGCTCGAAGTATTAGAGAGTGGACTAGTCCTACAATGGGAAACCACGTAAAGAAACAAGCATTGGGAGTTCTACCTCGTAGATAGGGTGGAGATGAACAGGTGTTTTAATTTGTATTAAACTAATATATTCACCAATTATTTTGATGAACATATTCGACATATTCTTCATTTTTGTCGCAGATTTATATACTAATTCTTATATTTTCCAATAATACTTTTTATTTTCTATGCATTTATCTCGAAACAAATGCGTACCAACGTCGGAACAAGCACGGGTCACTGCGAGACGCACTCTCTACCATAAAAGAAAGATATATAGGTATACGAGAGCCTGAAGTGTTAATTCTGAATATACTAATCCTACTCATTGTACCCTGCACGAAACCAATTGTTATGTACACGTGTTGAAAGTATAACCAACACAAGCTTATACACCGTTACGATAGACACAGGTAGGAACAGAGTTTCTTGCTTTTTTCGTAGTTTATATTTTGCTCTTACCTGTCGTCGTAGTTACGTGCTTCGAGCGAAAGATAGTAAATAACCTTAAAGGCTCAACTTGAGTTAGTACCAAGTGTTCTCTCTCTCTCTCTCTCTCTCTCTCTCTCTCTCTGACTCTCTCACCCCCACTTTCACACGTTCGTCCATATCTATTCAATTATCGAAATTATTTAGCATGTTTAAAATAAAAATAACACCTAAACTAACAATTTTCAGACATAACATTCTGAACATGTTTTTTAGAGGGTGAAAAACTGCATTTATTATTGTATTCAGAATTACAGTTTCATTAAAAAGAATGCAATTGCACCTAGTAAATATTCCACTGTGGAAAAATACGTAACAGTTTCAGATAATTATGTTACGTTTAATATCATCAACTATCAAGTGAAACGTGCAACGATTTGCCAAACGAAAATACAGTTACAATTTCGAGAACATTTATAATATGAAGAGAATGATCATTGAAATTATATTTAATTACGATTTGCTCTTACAATTGTTCTGCTTTCGAAATTTTTCGTAGCTGCTATCGCTGACGCACGATGGGGTCTACGTACATAACATGTATATACGTGCATACATAAGTATATACGTGATGGGGATTATATTAGAATGTGAATCAAATTAAAATAGTAATAAACTCAAGTTGTGCACACCTCAAAATAATTTCTAATTATGGATTTAGGGTGTGCTACACCTTCGTCACTTTGAGCAGCTGTCGTTTATACAGAATGAATTATTTTGACTACAAAAAGTTCTGTATATTCCTTGAAGCCTCTGAAATGATAATCAATGGATCTGAAAACGCATTTCAAATTAAAACATTATAAAGATAATTCATGAATCATGCAATGCGCAAAAATTAACTTTTTTCCTTAAAACGGAATATCTTTTTCAATTCAATTCCTTATTTCGATAAAAATCTAATGACATAAGCATCTTGAGACGAGTCTCTTTCAGAACGAAATAAGTACAGAAATGGTAGTTACAAAAACACTACCATTGTTTGAGAAGGAAAAAGTACTCAATTATTCCATCAATTCCCATTATTTTTTGTTTGTTTTTCCATTAATTTCATTGAAATATTCATACATACATATTCGTATCTCTACAAGGAGCTATAAAAGTAGAGAGTTACAATATAAAAATGATAAAATGTTTATTTATAACCGATGCATTGAACGCATAAATCACCACGGTGTTTATCGCAAATTGGGCGTCTATTTGAGGGACATACAATTTTAGTTTCCTTATTTTTCGAACGTGAATAAATCATACATCGACGTTGCTTTTTGATGACAAATGCTTTGAATGACATATTGAAATGCTCTAGTGAATAATACTTACAAAGATATTTATAGAGGTCTTTCAGACAAGATTGGGTAGAGATCGTAACATTTCCATCACCATTTTCATTTTACACTAATAGTCTGGCATTTATAGCAATCATATCCATCATCCCGAAGAAATTTCTTATTGGCTAACGATTAGTTTTTCTATTAACAGTGAATATATGACATAACTGATTAGAAGAGTCGACTCTTCTTTATTTTCATTATATTAGTGTATAATAGCTGATTTTCCATTCTTATTGATTGCATTTGATTTCGTGTATGAACGAGACAGAAGGTTAGAAAATTATTTCTACCACACTTGTACATAGGATCACATTATTTAGAGCATGAATGGATTAACAATTTTCAATAATAGAGAATTCAAAATTAACGCAAAAACAACTTAATGTGCACACAGTATGTAGCACACCACAGATTTTACAAACTTCAACTTTACTCGATCATAACTAAACGACTGACACAGCGCGGACTATTCTGATAGTTGGCATATGAAAATACATATCTCAACTACGCATAAATGGCAGCACGAGTCTTATTCAAAAACATTTACTTGTTTTAAATTGAGCTTAAAGTTGGTCTCGGGTGTCCTACACCCCAAGTGCAGAACTAGGATTAATTGTAACAGACAATAGGTTTCGCATATGAAAACTGTTTTGGAAATGTAAACTAGTCCGAAACGCAACCGTTCTGCGAGCAGATGTTGCATTTCAAAATGGTTGAAGGGTCGGAACGCTTTTGTCAGGTTACGTGCTTCAGGTAAAGAAATTCGATCTGGTAACCGGATTTACTGGAGGGGCGAATTTATTGTAAGAATTTTAACTGTCGCGGTATATGAACTTGAATGAAAGAGATAGAGAGAGAGAGAGAGAGAGAGAGAGAGAGAGAGAGAGAGAGAGAGAGAGTGAGAGAGTATAGTTGGTAGAAAGGAGATATAATTGAGTTGACGTGTGAGTCTTTTAAGAGTAGATGGGAATAATGGTTAGAATAAACTTTAGCTTGTGAGCTCTTTCCAGCCGCCTAAGCAATACGTATCCGTATGACGAGGACACGCTCGAACGTGCTTAAAACTTTCTACCCTATACTGCGCGATGTTATAATAGTAACGTATATCTTTTCAATCCATACCGCGCTTTGTTACTTTGCTCCTTGTTATCTATCTATGTCAAAGGATAGAAAATGTATTTCAGCTATCTACTTTCCAGACATTTTCTTTTTTTTATCGGAAAGGATAACTCTGAAATAATTTCAAAAAATAAAACGACGTTGCGTTCTTTGTCAACCAATCCATTTTACCGATAAGAGACGCTAATATAGAATAAATCGAGGCGATAATATATTTAAATGCAGATGTGTGAGTGGGCGTCTATTGTATTACGCTTTTTATGAATCTATTTATAATGATGTTTAGGAGAATTAGCGGACCAAAGTCGCGCCATATTTTTGAATATTATTGCTAGATCGGAACAGAGAGAGAGAAAGTGAAAGAATGTCGAGTACCCGTGCGAGTTAACGACTAATGATCAATTAATCAAACGCCGCCGTCATTTTTGTTCTCTCCTAACATCTCGATTTCTTTTCTCAAAAAACTCATCGCCGTCTGTCATTGTTTCTCTTCTCCTTTATTTTTCTGAGGACAATTATATTCAGTCATCGTATGCTTCGATGATGCACGACAAAATAAAAAGAAAGAAAAAGGAAATTAAATAGGAAGAGAAGATTTTCGGATACATTCGGCGGTTCACGGATGAGATGAAGGTTTCACACATGTGAAAGAAAAACGTCTCATATTGAGTTGGAACGACGAAGAATCTTTATGATTATCCTGATGAAAGAATGAGCTACATATGTATAGTGCGCTAAAAAAAGGGAAGAAAGTTGAATGGTAGTATTTTACCATCGTTGGGTAAAGCAAATTATTAATCGAACTCATTTCTTTTTTAATTTTTTCTTTTTTCATTCTTTTTTCTTAACGTTAAAAGTAATAAAATTTATTTTTAACGTGAAACTTACGGCAAATTAAATATGATATTTTTATAATATTAATAATCATTGATCTAATAATTATTATATTAGTAATGTATGATATGTATATATATATATATATATATATATATATATATATATCTAGTTATATTTATTATATATTATATTATAGTATTAGTTCAGAATAATATAATTATATAATAATCTTATAAATGTTTACGACATAATTAATTATAATATATTACAAATAACCATACATTATATTAGGTGTACAATTTTCTTGCGCCGTTTACGATTCGTGAATCGCTTCAGAAGATAACCAGTTTTTTCAAAGCAGGATTCGCACGATGCCCGAAAGATGTGAGAAAGTAGTGGCCAGCGATCGACAATACTTTGAATCATAAATGTATAACCAGTTTTTAATATAGCCTCGAATTTCACAAAAAAACAGCGGAGGCAAAGTAGTAGACTTATTATATAATTATATTGTGTATGTGTGTATATAACATAGAAGATACATACACATATAATATAATAAGGACATATATATTTAATATAATAAACATACATCTGCTTTCTGATTCTTTTTTATGCTCTCCTCTTTCTTTATAAGATCTCTCCCTCTCCCTCTCCTCTCTCTCTCTCTCTCTCTCTCTCTCTCTCTCTCTCTCTCTCTCTCAGTCTTTCATCTCCTTCGAAAGTCCCCACCAAAAAGAGAGAAATAGAGATGTACAGGAGAGAAGAATTAGCGAAGGGTGACACTATATATATACATATACTACGTATGTCGTTTACGTGAAGAGTAATGGCAAGGTCGGTAGAGAAGAGTCGTCTGTTATGGGAAATTTGGTCTTACAAGAGAATTATAAAAATAACTAGAGAAAATAATAAAACGATTCCCAATGATAGAAATTGAATTATATAAATTTAACATATTTTTTTTTAAATTACTTTACAAGTGGAAAATATCGAAATTGTTTGTGAATTGCATGCCGAAAAAAAAAAAACAAAAAAAAATATTTAAACGATGTAACATCTCGAATTGGATTATCATGCTTATTAGAGAACGTTGAGCTACTAATTTAGGAACATTAAATAAGTAATCAATTAATTATGCTAAGAAATAGATTTGCAAAACAGTGTTACTAGATGAAGAAGATACGAACCTGTGTACATACTGTACGAACACAGTTATAATATATATATACGTTGTATATATACATGAATCAATAGCATTTGCTGTAGCATATTCAATCCTCGCTTTCATGCTCATCTGTAATCATCCTTGTACTGCAATCGCATTTCGCGCTCGAATCTTCACACGTGTAATAATTTCATCATCGTAGAAATCTCCAGATTAATTAACTATATCTTCTCTCAATAAAAATTACTTGTCTATTTGTTTATCTATTACTACCATACAGAACCTAACTTCAAACTTTAAAGGTGTTTTTATTTTATACAAATTGTGTCCATACTGGCATACTTAAGCTTATGTAAATAAATTTCAACTGTCATTTTTATTTTTCTAATTAAATTCTGTAAAATTTAATTTTATTATTAATTATTGTAGTTTACTTTTATGATAAAACTTTAAAAGGTAAAATTTACTAATTATCATCAACTATGTCAAATATTTCTTATTAATAATATTTAAATATTTTGACTGCACAAATAATTTATTTTTATTTATTAATAAATCAACAACAAATCATTTATTTCTAATTATAAATAAATCTATAGCAATTTTTTTTTTGATTAATCAATTTGTGTGTTCTGTAACACGTTGTAAAAAATTAGTACAAATTTTAATACTTCGTAAGAAAAGAGACAATGTATTTTTATAAACAATTCTCCTTCCAAGCTATGATACTACCAATTACAATTAATAACTTTTATCTACTAGTTGATTAATTAAATCTAAATGTCGAAGAAAAGATAAACGAAGAACAGAAAAGTGTAAGTATCGATCGCTGGTAACGTCTCCCCCTGGTTACCTCGCCGCATTCTTCTTCTTGCCCCTCTTTCTCTCTTTCCTCAACCCTTTTCATATTGCGTTATATCCCTTCGTCCTTTCATCTCCCTTCTTATAGTTATTCGGATTAGCGAGTTTCACCGAACGAATTTTACGAACGAGTTTCACCCTTCGCTAATTCTCCAACTCCTCTTCATTTTTATTACTCTTTCTTTTGTGGAGTCCACGGAAGGGGATGAAAGCGAGAGAGAGAGAGAGAGAGAGAGAGAGAGAGAGAGAGAGAGGGAGAAAGAGAAAAAATTCTGTTTCTACTGGCATCTGCCGCCATTGTCAACCGCTATCAGTTTAACGATATCTCTCTCTCTCTCTCTCTCTCTCTCTCTCTTTCTTTCTGTTTCTTTCACCCTCTTCCTTCCCATACGGATCGGGTTATTCGCTTTTTCGTACGCTTCGTTGTTCCTAAAGGTATAATATGGGGTTGTAAATATATATCAGTTGCTCTCTTTTGGACAAGTTTAGTCCAATTGTTATTTTTTCTGAAATAGCAAAACTACAAGAAAGCTTGTAAATCACACAGAGGAAGCATTACATTTAGAAATTTTACGCCTATCTAATAAATTCCGACCTATTCTATAGTATATATAACATAATATTATGTTACATATATAGTCATATAAATATTAACGTATTATATATAATAATAATAATAATGATGATATAAATATTATTATTGATTGTTTATAATTTATTAACAATTATTAATTTATAATAACATAAATATATATATATATATATATATATATATATATATATAGTGTATTTTTTGTAACTCTAGCTGTTAAATACGGATTGGCTAACTAAGAATTAGTTATTTAAAATGTTACAACGTTATATACTACAGGCCTTTCGTATCAAACGCAACTCACAAATTGTAGACCTCGATGTTCAACTGTCGACCGATTAGTCTCAACCAAACATGTTACAGCTAACTAATGCCAGAACCTTCCATCTTTTATTCGACTATCGATAGATTTACATATCTCATGCTCATATACATACAGCTAACTATCTCTGGAACCTCCTAACCCTTCTCTACCTATAGGTAGGTTTATCTCAGACATACACCCGCACACAACTAACCAATTTAAAGACACTCCGTCTTTTTGCTCGACTGATAGATTTTTTTCTTGCCTGCAGAAGTTATATTTTGTCTTTCTCGAGATTTTATTTCTTTCCTTTTTTTTTTGGATGATTTAGATAAGATTTATAAATTTGTTCTACGAGTGAATATATCGACTGTCGCATAATGTTGTCTAAACGGCTTCATGTAGATCGTTCTCGAGAATATTTAAGGGTAACTGCTTTGAGCGAATACCTGTTCAGGTAAGAAGAATATAGTGAGAGATAGTATATAAATGTCCAACTGGACAACCATTAAGTAATATTTAAGCTAACGATACATATCTAATGTGAGGAGAACGTTGGAGAATTTGTTAAATTGTTAACTTTTGAGAATTGAGATATGTAAACCTAATGAAAAATACAAATACTAATATTCGAACGTTAAAAATTAAATTAACTGTATGCTGTAAGTTAATGTTTAGAAAGAAATGTGATTTTCAATATGCTATTAGTGTCGTAAAAAAAATAAAAGTCGAGATCTGTTAAATTCGAAAAAATTCAAATATGCTTAAATCTAACGCGAAGTAGGGAGAAATCATATTAAATAATGCATTTTAATGGTTAGTTTTTAAAAATTGAAATATAAACCAAATGGAAATATAAACATATTGAATATTTGAAAAATAGAACGAAATGGATTCCACTTAATTATTTCCTTCTTCCAAAAAAAAAGATATTAAAGTAACATTACTGAATGAAATATCAAAGAACAGTATTTATTATGTTCCTTTACTTGTAAAATTGACAAAATAATTTTTCGCAAGACCTCGGTATACTGCGTTTGTCATTATTGAACTATCTGCCTTTTTTTTCTTCAAAAGAAAAATAATATTAACATAACGTTGTTCAATGAAATATCAATAGACAGTGTTTACATTCTTTATTTTCGTTAACTTAAAAATAAAAAAAAAGAACTTTCTGATAGATCAATGTATACTATTGTTAGACCAGCTATTCCATTTATCATTATTCACTAGACAACGTGAATACTACAGTAATGGAATGAACGGATGTACAAATATGTCTGTTGGTTTCTCTCTCTCTCTCTCTCTCTCTCTCTCTCTGCGTGTGTGTGTGTGTGTGTACTATGAAGAAACAAATTTATTTCAAGACAATTGGAAAAAGAAATTGTTTCAATCCACCACGGATCTCTTTCAAGCCAGAACACCTACGCGTTGAAAAGTTCAACTTGAGACGAAATTTATTAAGGTGGTTCGGAGGTAATGGTGAGAAACATTAAATAAGAGTTGTTTATCAATATTTTATCCGAAATTGGAGATATACCTTAAATAAAAAGAAAGAAATCATGATCGAGGATCTTTCGAAGCATATACGAGAGTATCTTGTTGATTCATAAATATAAGAATCGTTCTAACTAAAGAATCTATTACAGGACACATTTATTTATGAATTAACCCTGATGCAACTATAAAATATCCTATTTATTAGAATGTCCTTTTGTATGTAAATCGATATGTATTTAAATGTAGACGCTTCGTTCAAAATATACGACTTAATGTTAGTATTCGATTTGGTCGATATAAGAAATATTTATGCAAATTAATATTTTTAGATCAATCACTCATATTATATGACTCTATCGATATTTTTAAACTCTTTATAATTCTAATAATGTTATAACGTATGTTTGTGCGCCGAATAATTTCGGAGAAATTTTGTGAATTTTTATAATGATACTTGTTTTGTTAATTAAAGTTTTTACAAATATTGCGAAGTTAAGAATTTTTTTTGTTAAATCAATTGTTTACTATTTTATGATGATTCAAGTTAACGGATATTTGAGATCAGAGAAATATTGTCTGTATTTCTCAATTTATATAATAAGGGGCATGGCAATTAATGAACTGAATGTGAAACAGTGTTATAAGTTGAATAATAATGAATGAAAAAACTTCTATGAGACGCAATCCAGTTGCAACCCTCCGTCGGTACGTTTCGTAGCTTGATGAAATAGTATCAGAATATTTGGGATACAATAAAATAGTTTTACACGCGATTACAAAGGATCAAACGAATTGATACGTTAAATAAAGTTTACATGGTAAAATATATTAAGAACACTGTTGGAAAAAAAATAGATATATACATATATATATTAAGCCAAAGCTCCTGCTCGTAGTCTGTCCAACATTTAAGCGTACGATCACGCTTATACGAAAACTTCATATAAAACTATATAATTACAACTGTAAAGAATACATCAAATGTTCAATGAAATACACTATTGAAGCAATTTCTATCAAGTTAACGGTCGTACCACGTTGCTACATCAGATCTCGTCAAAAACTTTTGACCGTATGTTTTTTAGAAATTTTTCCTACACTCAAATACAACTATTATTATAAGCTATACAACATGTAGCGAATATCGAGCGGAAACAAAGACTGAATAGAATCTAAAGAACATAAATATTTTTTCATATAAAGCCAAAAAACTAGATTAAGTCTATTAGGTAAGAGCTATGTAGAGCTATAAGACTGTAATTTTAGTGCTAATATTTCTATTACTTATTGTTACACAATTTTTGTATTTTTCTATTTAGACAAATAAAGATTATTTATTTTATAAAAAAAAAAGTTTTCGTCAAATGTACTCTTAGCTTTCCTTTCTGTCTTTTGTAACGCTCATCTGTACTGTCCCTTTTATCTATACAATTTTCGGTGCAGGAACCTCACACATCTTTCTCTTTTGTCACTAACAATAACTTTATTAGTAAGGCACATGAATACTAAATATGTATACCTACATCTATATAAATATGTATATAAAAGGGAATAATAAAGGGAATAAATATCTTTTGTAGAGTGTGTTTAAAAAGAAATACATAAAATTGAATAACAAAAAGTTATCTTTAGTAGTTTGTTAAAAAAAAAGAAATATATATACTATATACCTATATATTTTATATATATAGGTATATAAAGTAAAAGTATATATTTTAGTATATATTACAGTATATATATGTCCATATATATTTTTCCTGTACCTTCCAAACAATAAAGATAATTTAGTGACAAAGAGAGATATTTGAACTATTTGATTGACATAAAACATGTCTCATAAGATCGCCGTATGTTAATTGCCCAATTGACATTAACACTTTCACTTCCGCATGATTCACAAAAATTTTCTTCTCTATTGTCAGAACTTTTTTCAAAGTGTTTCATCAAAATACAAAATACAGTACAAATATGAAACATAAAATTCATTACAACATAATAAACTTAACCACTGTTTATTAAATGATACGTGTAAACAAATGATATTTATCGAGGTCCTGGAAAAAAATAAAACATTAAAATATATTGTAGTTTAATTATAAATCATTTAAAATTTCCCTTTTCGATGGCAGGTAGCAAAACAGTTCCCCAAATGTATCGCAACTTTACAACTTTTACACATCAAATTTGTGGTGTTTCTCTTTTTATGTGAATAGCATACGTGACATCTTCTTATTTTACGTTTATTAGCTAGAGAAATTGTTATCAATTTGTGGTGATTTAAATTTTCAGAATGTCTGTGAAGCGGGTCATGGTGACCCATGGAGTCGACGTTGTAGGATTTTCAAAATTCTCTTCGGTGTGTGTGTCTTGTATCCAATATGTTGCTGTATGCACAAGGAAGTCACGAAATGCCAGAGTTTTACCACAACTTACATTCATATGTTTATATACTCTAAACGCATTAAAAGAACTGCAGTTAAAAAGATATAGTGTAACTTTTTTAGACCACTTTATTGTCTTTCTATATGGGGGATAACAGCTAAAACATTTATCAGCCCGCTTCACTCGTTTCATATGCTTTTTATGAAGAATACGGGGGTTTAGAATCGGTCCGTCCGTTTGTCCAACGCCAGAATAAAGTTTGAAACTCGAAATATATCCACTAGCAGAATCGCACATCATTCGTACCAGGATACCATATTTTGTTATTTTTAATGGATTATAAGTTTTAAAGCTAAGTCTTCGCCACGGTATCATACCTTTGTGAATAGAAATGTTTTGCGAAAGATTGAAATTTTCTTCAAATTTTCTGAAGAAGTAGTCTATTAGATATCGAACTTTGAAGGGTCGGTTAGCATTGCTAGACATGTTAGCATTGTTTGCAAAATGAATGAAAGTCAATATTTGTCTGAATCTTTCACGACTCATTGTTTCGTTACATATTGGAAACTCTACCAGTGGATCTGTGAATCAGTGATCGTCTATTTCTGGTCTTTCTGCAAATCCCATTATAATTATAAGTGCAAACCATTTTTTAAGCTCTGATACCGTTACATCCAACTATTTGGCACTTTTTTTTTGTTCTTTATATTTATCACAATTCTGTCTGTGGTATCTGCTTGTTTCAGTGGCAATAAATGCAATCAAATCGTTTCCAATAAACATATCTACAAACTCTTCTACTTTACTTTTATTTATTGGGAACAGAGTAAAACCCTGAGTGCCTTGAAAAGCTTCATTATTCACAGGTTCATCAAATTCTGTACAATCTAAATACATTTCCACGTCGCTTTCTTCAGAGTCACTCGATAAAAACCTGATCCATCGCCTTCTTTGCACTTCACTAATAATATCTGAATCTGTAGATTTTGTATCATTTTCACTCGTCTCTTCTAAATCACTATCCTCACGAACATCAGAGAGCACATCAGCATAATTATCTTCTAAAGTGTTCTCTTCTTCGTAATCCATTATCAGGGAAAATTTTTACAACGTTACTAAAGTTATACAGGAAACTGGAATGTGATGCTCTGAAAACAACCAAACTGAGGCTCTTAATGGCTTTGCAAATGGCTTGCCAATGGCACCAAGTTAATGTCACCGGACGTGAAAGTGTTAAAGGACAACCAAATTACAATGTACAGAGCAAATTACAATTTTAAAACAAATATGCTCAAGTTTAAAATAATTTAATACTAAATCCTAAATTTTCATATTTCAACTCAGATGCATATTCAACTTCTTTAGAAAATACTTCCGTTTCTCGATTTTCAGCCGCAAAGGCTCTTACCTGTAAAAAGAAATCATCCCTAATTAGAGAATACTTTGAAATAACATTCTTGCCCCATAGGTAAGAATGTTGTCTTATATAACCATGTTTATTATTATTATTTTGCCATTATATGATTAGAATAATCAAAATACTTTCCTTGAATCCTGAACAAAACAAGTGATTTCGGCCTGGTGGCCAATGTGTTAATATTATGTTTAGTTGTTATTAATATTATGCCTACACTTTTTATCAATATTGTAATACTTACTGAGAAAACAATCGATAACTGCCAAATATGAAGATGTGGATACTCCAAAAAGTCCTTCCATTAAAAATGAGGCTCCTCTTGTTTAATTGCTTAGCATGTTACTTGCTTCCCATTTATCTTGAATATATTTATCTATGGAATGTCCTTTTGAAATCCTCAATATTAATCAATTTATTAATCCATATACTATTATTATCTTATTCATTAACTTACTATTTATCAGCTTACTCTTTACCCAGTTCAATTTTTTATCAAAGACCTTACTCAATAATAGACACTATATAAGTGCGTGAATATAAACAGAAGTAAAAAATGCCTGCAACATATAAATTTGGTTATGATTCAAAAGAATAAAGAAGAAACTACCCACTAATAATATTACAAATATATAAAATGTACATACTTGTGCGACATACGCATAGGTGCCAACACAAATGTTGGTCTCAGAAGTATTTTCAAAGTATTCTTTGCAGAATTATTTCCTTTATCTCAAACTATTTTTGTCGATACATTTATGATATTGCCAACAGATCATGGTATCCAAATATTTGACCTTACGAGGATCTGGACGCTCTACAAATAAGGAAGAGATTGAACATAATGGCACAATATGCAGTAATAAATTTGTACACAGATGGTAGAAACAATTGCATCTATTCTCCTAACAAGAAGTCCTCAGGCATCTAAGCAAATTTATGTTATATAATAAATTTAATGTAATACTTGTCTGTCCTCAAATTATTTTTTTACTATAATCCAATTTGATCGAAGCATTTTTTTGCTAGATCATTTGTATAAACAGTCGAAGGGAAGAAAACTGTATTGCATGAAATTAAATTATTTAATATGCCTACTTGTAATGTCTCTATAGGCTTGTAGGATAAATCAACCTATAACAGTATAAACTTTTTATTAATATTTTTATACTTATTGACAAAGGAACAAATAAATGCCAAATATGTGGATGTATATACTCCAAAAGGTCTTTGCATTAAATATGCTGCTGGTCAATATCTTCTGTTTCCTCATTATTTCATATAATTGCTTAGCATGTCATTTGTTTCATAATTACATTCAGTATATAAGCTCCACCTGTTCTCAATATTCTGCAATCAAATTTATAAATGTTTGATATAATCTTTTGCTTCTTGTTTTCCTGATTAATAGGTGTTTTTAAAGTTGCATCAAAGTCCCTCTTGAATGGAAGGAAGATGTTACTCTTTCCTTTGGTTCCATAACTAACTTAGAAAGGATCTCCAGAAAAAAGAACTTAAGAGTTTTATATTTATTATATTTAATGAAGTTCAATATTAGCATTAATATACAAGGATGACTAATAAAAAAAAAAATAACATTAAGTATAATTTTTGTACTAAAAGCTTATAATTATTTAAATAAGAATTGAAGAATCTTGAAGAACCTTGCAGTTAACGGAAAAATAGCGTTTTGATTATATCAAATAATTGGCGATAAAGATATTATGAGTAAAATATTATGTTAAGAAATATGCATGCATATATATATATATATATATATATATATATATATAGTATAATTACGCAAATCATTTTCTTAAATATTTGTATTAACTCAATATTATTGTTATACATAACGAAAGTATATCATTTTAAAAAGCCATATGATAAAACGTATCTATCAACTTACTTTTTAAATAAACATTAAATCTAATATTAAGGCAGCTTAACCATACACGTTCAGTAAAAGGCACCATTACCTCATTAGGTTTGTATTTGTAGAAGACATTGTTAGGTGGCATTGCAGAGTATAGGCGTATTTACAAACCGCGATTAAATTATACAAGTATTTTGTTTCTTTTTTAAACAAATTTTTGATTCGTATTTCTTTTTTCTTATTTCTATACAGTTTATAAAAATATATACTTATATAGCATGATCTCATAACACATAATAATTATAAAATATAGTTTTTATTACAGTATATGAATAAATTAACAATAATAAAAAAAAAATAACGAATCGATTTGATTAACTTATTTTCGCACAGAGAGAAAAAGGGAGATTAAGAAAATGCAAAGTTGAAAGATTTAATCAACAATCAGATTTGAGGTAACAACCTCACGGACAATTATCGTGGGAAATGCATAAATAATACATGTTATTAAGGCTGCCTATTACCCCTCATTTTGAAATGGTTCACGCCATTAATGAGAACAGGCGTGATTCTTGATCGACTTTGACGAACAAGGTCTCATTTTACAGACGCATATTTATTGTACCGCGAATTCTTTTCGAATTTTTGAAAAAGCTTTATTTTCTTTGAAGAAAAAAATGTTATTAACACGTACTATTTTTCGAGAATAGTTTATGCACAAATAAAAACCCTTTTCAAAAATTTGAGAACAATAAGCTGTAGATTAAACTTTCGTCTTTTAAATGAGATCTTGTTCGTCAAAATTGGTTGAGAATTACTACTGTTCTCATTAATGGCGTAAATGGTGTCTTCGATATTTTTCGAGAAAAAAAGATTTAATACAGTTGTGCTCCTTGAAATTTACGTCAAAAGAGTAGTTTATATCCCTCACTACTGATATTCATATACACGCTTGAATGAGTATGAATTCCGTGAAGTAGCGATTGCCTGCTTGGTTATGCACGTAAGTAGCTGATTCTCAGATTTTTGACATTTCCATACACTAAGAAGTGCGTTTCAATGGTAACACACTCCGTCTTCTTTACGAGCTCCGAATAAGTGATTCTATGGCAAGAATAAGTAAATACATGTCCAATCGTTTATATCAATGGATTTGAATTTCTAAAATATTATTAAATTATAAAAATTTATAGTTCTCTTTCTTTTGTAAGGACTAAGAAGACAAAGTGTACAGAAGTAATGTGTATTGCATTGGCCAGTGTCTAGATTCATAACTTGGGTATCCTAGGTTCGAGAAAACCGGGTGTTATACATGATTTCAGTGATTTTTTTTTTTTATATCGATTTTAACGAAATTACTGGACTAATTTACTCTTTTTCTGCTTATTTGATAATTTAGTAATATATTACTATCGAATCTCTTATTATATATTTATTTCTTCTACTCATGATTTACATGATTTCGTAGTATCTATGCTGTATAGAACACAGCGGCAGTATTATAATTTTGTTCGATGACAATTGCATATAAAGTAAGTACGTTTGTCTACATTTTTTTCAAGATTAATAATTTTTGAACGTTTGTATTATATATTATTTTTCATAAATATCAAAACATGAGTTTGTTTCTATATTAACTATGAGATTTTTTCTCAGCGCTATTTTGTTATAGTTTGCTCCGTAAGAGTTGATTTCATATTATTCCTATTACTACTACAATTACTATAATAATAATATGTAATATAATATAATAATAATAAAAACAGTAGTGAAAAGAAGAAAAGGTGTTCCTTATATAATGGATTTATGCGTGATTTTATGAACGATTTTCATCCTTCCCTAATCCTTCTCATCGCTCCATCTTTATTTCTCTTTTTTTTTTGAGGGGTCCAAGGAAGGAGATGAAAGAGAGAGAAAGAGAGAGAGGTAGTGAGAGAAGGGTGTCACTTTCTATTAGACATATGCCGCCATTGCCTACCGCTATGAGCTTAGCGATCGCCCTCACTCTCTATTCATTACGGTTTTACCTGATTTTGTTGACGACAAAAACGAAAAAACAAAGAATCGTGTCAACCTCGTCGGTAGAATGTAAAAGTAGAGGTATTGATAAAACACAAGGTTGCGTGAAAACTATCAATAGCTTCTCAAGTGTGCTATCTGTTTTCATTATCGATTTCTGTACACTTTTTTCCTTCTTTTCTTTTTATTCTTTTCCTTCTACCTTTACAAATATTACGTAACGCGCACAATATATATATATATACTCTTTAGAACAAAAGTTGCAATCTCATTATTGCCGCATCTGTACGTATCTAGGAGGGAGCACGTGACATTGGATTTTTTTTTTTGAAAAATTTGATAAAGAATATCGTTTACCCCCGTGAAGCGCAAAAATATTTCTTATTCCAAGATTATATGCTCTGCTTAATATCATTTCTACGTTACATCGTTTTAAACCTTTAGCTGCTACTTCTATTAACGTATGAGAAGGAAATTGTTCATCTATATCCAAGGATAATTAAAAATTCATAATACCCTTAGTATGCCAAATTAAAGCATGAAATTTACTATGATAAATCATGCGTCTAAATTGTTTACTTTGATTTTTTATATAATAAAAAGTAGAAGTTAAATGAAGAACAGAGCAGAAGAAGAAGGAGAGAGAGGGAGAGAGAGAGAGAGAGAGAGAGAGAGAGAGAGAGAGAGAGAGAGAGACAGACACACACGCACGCGCGCGCGTGTTTGTGTTGTGTCATAAATGTTCATTGATTTCTATAAGATCGTTTCAATTTGTATGATAAGAATATTGTCTGCAGCGATCTCTCACAATATCGGGTTGCCGAGTGAGCCGCCGCTCCAAGAGGAAAACATAGTTTCAGCTGACAACATACTGTTTCGCTACACATTGCACTCAGCATTCTACAAAATCGCATGCGAGATGATAGACGCCAGCTAAGCATGTCAGCTTTTCCCGATGATGGCTTGGTTTCTTTCATTGTCAGACCTCCGTATACTCATATGACTCACTCTCTCTCTCTCTCCCTCTCTCTCCCTCTCTCTTTCTCTCTCATTGCTTATCTCATTACCTATCTCTACATTTCTCCAATATTTTTGTTCGTCTAGTTATAGGTTTAGTCATCTTACTTTAACAACAAATGTCATAACAGTCTGACTACTATAAAACTATATCGTTACTATTCTGCCAAGTCTTTCACTTGATCGTAATAGTGGTAGTATATAGATAAAAATTGACTTATAATCGAATTTGCAGTAAAACAATGCAACCTCTCGAAATGAATATTCATAAGAAGAACATAGCTGCATAACATCCCTCGTTGCACCTGGACCCTTTCGGAAAACGCTCGCCTGCGGCTTAAAAAAAAAAAAAAACAGAGAAAAAAGATAAAAGTAGTGTGGACGATGAGACGAAAGGAAGAAGAAAAGAACACAGAAAATCATTCTCCTGGATTCTAGGGTTGGGTAATACAAAGGAAGAAAAGTAGAGGATTACGTTGAAAAAATAGCGAACGTAAATGTTACGAATATGAAGTGTAGATATACAAACATTTTGGGGTGTATAGTGGCCTTGAGATAACGTCAAGAATAAGATATGGCAGGCGTAATTAAATATAATTAAGGAATTGAAGTGAAAAATACTCTACCCCGGTTGGTAGCGTAGAGCAATATCACCGGAATTTAATGTATCATAATGAGAATAGGTTGTTGTCCTTTTGAATAGAAGTTACGTCACTGATCGTATCGTCAATATGGGTACATTACATTGTTTAGATGTAGATATGAGAGTAAATCGTTGATTTCCTTCTATTATCTAGTAACTAATAGAATCAAGCATTAAACTTTGTTGGACATTCATTAATCAATTCCTTTTACTTATACGATATTTATCCAGAAAAATATTCAGTGACAATTGCCTTTCATCATTCCTCTTCTTTATTCATGTCGCGTGCTCTCTCTCTCTCTCTCTCTCTCTCTCTCTCTCTCTCTCCTCGAGAATAAATCGTAACGTTCCAGCAAGAACTTTCCGATCCTTCGTGCTACAATTAGAATTCCACTTCGAAGAGAGTATTAGTAACCAAGTGAAGTTGTATTAAATTCTTGTGTCGAGGATAGCTTCAGAATTTCGAAAGAATATTAAACAAAAGACAGAAAGAGGGATTGAGGGCGGTGGTGAAAAAGAGACGAAGGGACGTTACAGTTTTGCAGTCGAATTCCAATTGGGTGATCTCGACCGTTCTCGTTGGGTGTTGTAGCCAATCGTGTGGCGGCACTACGAGCAGGATTTCGAATCGGAGCTTTCCTACCAAACGAAACGCCTACCGCCTATTACGGGGCTCTTAACGATGTTAATATGATGTTTACTTCCATTCCAAAACCGTCGATCGATAAAATGTTTCCTGGTTTCACTCCTTCTCATCCTCTCGCCATTTCTCCCCCCTCCTTCTCATTAATTCAACAGTTGTCAGGGATGCTATTAAGGTTTAAAAAATATTCATTTTTAATAGAAGTAATTCAATGCTTGCGATATATCGAAATCTTATGAGATGCGAGTACTACCGAGCGAATGGTTGCATATTTCAAGACTTTTCAAAATCTTTCCAATTTAATTCGAAATAAACAACGAAGTACGTACATTTTACATTGCTAATCATACTTTAACAGATAAATAGATTGGATATAATATATTTCTAAATTAATTTCTTCGAGAAACGGACAGATAAATTTTCTATCACACTTATGATTGCAATTATACCTATGTACATATTTCTTATTTATTCTTATTTATTCTTTATATTATTTCTTATTTATTATATATATATATATATATATATATAGAAAAAGAGAGAGAGAGAGAGAGAGAAAGGGAGAAAAGAACAAACAGGAATAGGAGGAGAAAAAGAGAGAAATAAAGAGGATCGGTCAAAGGGAGGAGCAACGAAAGGCGGTACCTCTGGCTACCAATCCTTTTTTCCTATGGCGTCGAATATAGTCCTCGATGGCGCGTCGCAACGCGCAGTCTCAAATTCGTATGGCCGCTCAATAAATTCCTGCAAGCGAGCAGGGACCAGTTGGGTTGTGTACGCGATTTCGAGTCGGACAGTAGGGCAAACTAGAAGAGCGCGGCTTCTCGACCGATGGACAACGGTGTCCATTATTTTTTACGTGACACGACATCATTATTATTACGTCATTATTACAATTGGTAAGTACACACGTTCATATTTCTTCCATCTGTGTAAATGATTTATTTGATTTTTTTTTCGTTAAAGAAGTGATTGAATTTTCATGATGAATCTCTATCGCTATCCCTATACATATCCTTATCTATCTATCTATCGCCGAAGTAAAGAACCAAGAGAAAAAGATGGGAAACGAGATGCGTTGTGCACTGTCGAGGTATAATCCACGAAAGAATCGTTTCCATTCATATCGGAGTCAAGAGTTCGAAAAAGCGTATTTTAATACGGTACGTTGTTTGTCGTGTGTAATCGTTAAAATCGTCGAAACGATTCGTTCTCGTTCGTTCGACTTTCGTTTTCGTGGTTTATCAATTGTATGATTTCTCTTTCGTTTTCTCTCGATTGCTTTTTTTCTTACCTCCCCGTTTCTTCCTCTTCGTCTTCCTTTTTGTTAACCATCAGCGGAGAAATTTTTTTTTTTTATATATCTCCTTTATTCATGCATTAGTCTTACATCTGCATACTTCTTACATGGCATGTATTGGTTTGATTACACATTCATACTTTCACATCCATTCCTTAGATTTATCCGTTCTTCACTTTGGCCTGTGCTCTCGTACAGAGCAGTACAGGCCAATCGTCTAGTAGGTGTACTCTATGTAATCTTCGCAGTAGTGGCATCGTACAGTGTTACATCGTACGGTTATCATGAGAATTAATCCTTTTCCAGTGTCTCTCGTTGATAATTTCAATCGTTGCTTCTACTGATGGAACTCCTAAGGTTTCTCTTATGTCGTCGTTCCTCACGTACCATGAAGGGTTTAGAATCATTCTGAGAATTTTTGATTGTGCTGTTTTTATTGTTTTTCAATTTGCTTTTAGCGGCTGTACTTCAAAGAGTTATTCCGTATGTCCACAACGACTTGATCATTGTTGTATATAACGTCGTCTTGTTTTTAATTTTAGCCTCGAGTTTCTTTCAATTAGCCAATGTGATTGTTTTGTGACTACCGCTATCTTCTTATTTGTATGTTTAATGTGAGGTTTCCATGTTAATTTTTTGTCCAGTACGATTCCTAGGTATTTAGTCTCAGACGTTTGGGGTATAATTGTTTGATTCATGTATACCGGCTTTTGTTCTTGGCGATTTAGTGTAAAGCATATGTCTGTGCTTTTTTGCGGGTTGATGTTATATTCTTTTGTATCATCCATGTGTGAAGTAATTTTAATTTGCCCGTTAATCTTTGTGCTGAATCAGAATTGTCACCTATATCGTAAATTGTAGTGTCGTCTGCAGATGCTAACATTGAGTCTCATAGTTCTCTAGTGGTGGATCCGAAATGTATATAATAGTGTCGGTTCTAACACGCTCCCTTGTGGGACTCATGCTTTGTATTCTCCTATGCTTGAGATTTCATTGCCTACTTTCACATAAAAGAATCTGTTATTTATGTAACTGTGCAACAGATTTACAATATGTGTTGGTAGTTTTCTTTTAAGATCGCCTATTAAATCGTAGTGCGGTATCTCGTCAAATGATTTCTCTATATCGAAAAGAACACAGTTACAGCTTTTTTTCTCTCATATGCTTCTGTTATTAAGTGTACTAATTTGTGGATTTGTTCTGTTGTATTATGTTTTACCCTGAACCCAAATTGGTTTGGTGGAATAATTTGATCTTCCGTTATGTGTTTTATTAAATGTTTCAATATGATTTTTTCTAAAATTTTGGAGAGTAATGAAAGCAATGAAATCGGTCTGTATGAAGTGGCTATTTCAGCTGGCTTATTTATTCGGTTTGAATAGCAAAATAATTTCAGCACATTTCCTTTGCAGGTTCGAGCACCCTTTTCCAGGGTGCGATATTTCTCTTTGGCCTTTTAATGTTCTTAATTGTTCTCCACAGTTTATAGCTTTCGTTTTTTGTGGTACCTAAGCCTGTTATAAACGTTTCGAATTTATTGATATTGTACTCCCTGATCAGCTTTCTGATTTGTCTGATGTGCTTGTCGAGTAGCCGTTTTAGTATCGTTGTTCTATGTTTGTATCTATTTGTTTCCTAAATTTTTCCCAGTTCGTTTTTTCGGTTATTAGAGTATTTGTGTTAGTTAACTGTGACTTGTTGCTAAGTTGCATAAGTAGAGGTACGTGATCCTAATTTAATTCTTGAAGTGTCCTCGCCTTTGTAACATGTGGTTTAAAATTTGCTATAAAGAAATCTATGATCTCTGGGATTGCTACAGCATTCGACGGCCAATGGGTTGGTTTATCTTGCGTTATTACAGTTGGCTTTTTATTTTCTATCACTTTGTGATCCCCATAAGTGATTTTTTGCATTAAAATCCCCTCCTATTAAATAATTATTTTTCTTTGGTAGTATTTCTTTAAGTTCTTCTTCGGTTAATACATGATTCGATGAAATATAGCACGATGTCACTGGAATTTGCTGTCTTTCTAAGTATATTTCAATGCTTGTGGTCTGTGCATATATTTCTTTTATCCCTTACATCGGATAATGATTTATTCCTTTTCGTACTAGAATAGCTGTGCCCCCTCTTGCTCTGCCTGACTTATTTGGTGTTGTGTATATATCAAAAGGATGTATCTTAAAATAACTAAATGATGTTTCGTGTGTTTCCTGTAATAGACATATGTCTATCTTATGTTGATTAAGAAATTGCTGCAATTCGATGCTCCTTCTTTGTAAACCATTGCAATTCCAGGATATTATTCTCAACATTCTCTATCAATGCGGGTTTTGGTTTGTTGTAACGAGTTTTATGATTGTTTCCATGAACATTGTCATTTGATGCATTTGTCAGAATGTGTCCGCTATATGATAGTTATCCGTCGTGCGTGTCTTCTGGTCATTGTGCTATGTTTCTGTGTAGTATTGACGGGAAAAGTTTCTTTTGTATTTCTTTTCGTATTTCGCAGCCTTTATAATTTTCGGGATGTTCACCTCCACAATTAGCGCATATTGGTTTATTTATTTTTTTGCCTTCTGGGCAATCGCTTGATTTGTCATCTTTCGCACATTTCACACATTTAAATATTCTGTTACAGTAGTTTTTTGTATGTCCATGCATTTGGCATCTCGCACATTGTATAATATCCCTTGTCGAACGTGGGAGTTCTATTTTAACGATTGTGTTGAGAAATTTATTTATTTCGTGTACTTGTTTATTGTTAGATGCTTTATTTATTTCAATTGAAAAGATCGGTAATGCATATCCTGTTCTCTTACTTTTTATATTGTTGATATATGCTGGTGTATGGCCCGCTTGTTTTAACGTTTCTGCAATATCCTCAATCGGAGTAAAATAGTGTAGTCCCTTTACAGTAGCTTTATATCTTTTGGCGTCCTTAGTTTGATAGTAGCTTGCTTTCTTTCCTCTTAGTATATGAATTGCTTTTTCATATGTTTCAGCAGTTTTAGCTTGAATTTTTGT